>JASDQU010587780.1:5557-17011 GCA_032191745.1 Picea mariana | reverse complement strand
GTTGCACATTTCATAGTGTTTCTCACACATGAGTAAGTGCGCGTGGATTTCACATCAATGGAAGAGTGTGCATATTCCACAGTTTTGTGTGCACTCAAGTAAGTGCATGAGGACTACCTTGAAATGCACATTGGACCAATATGTGTGTGTGTGTGTGTGAGGACAAAGAGACTTTGTGGTTATTTGGATAGTGAGTCGGGATGCAAATAGGCCAACGCACCTATCCTTGTAAAATGTGATCACACTCAAGTTATTAATAATATCACATTGTTTCACACATATAGATCAGATGAAAAGATATGGGGGGACAAACTCCACAAAAAAATGGAAAAGTAGGGGCTAAGACAAAATGGATAAAGTCCAAGGGAATATTTTATTGATATTTCTGAAAAGTGTAATTTATGGATAATTGTTTATCATAAGTTCCCAAGGGATGGGAACGTGTCACCAAGTGGCTCAAGCTAATTCTAAAGGTGACAAGTGTCTATTTTAAGGAATGTAATATATATTTTTGACCTTAGTGTATTTCGAGGAGGGGGATTCATTCCTTCAGAGACCATCACTCACTCCTTGATCATTCAGAATAATTTTTCCTCTGCAAAGGAATTTGTATTTTGCTAGAACTTACTATCAATATTTAACCCTGTGCTTGAGAACACGTGTGTGTTGTCGAAGAAGTGGGTTTTCATGCTCGTGAGAATTCTCTCTAGGTGATATATTTTCTATTGAATAAGAGGGTTGTTAGAAATGTGAGCATTCTCTCCAAGTGAGATATTTGTTGTCGAAGAAGTGGTTAGTCAATCCCATGAGCATTCTCTTCGGGTGAGAGATTTGCTGGGAATGTTTCTGTGGTGTGTTGGGCATTATTTGTAGTGCTTTGATATTTATTTTCTATCCTATTGTTGAATACATGGAAGGAAATTGGTGATTCAGACTCCCCCTTCCCTCCTAGGGGTTTTGCGACCTCCTGGTCTAGAATCTTCAAATCTCTTAGCTAGATCATCTCTTCGGACCCCCTGCTAGAACCCAAACAAGTTACACATGTATTTGTTTTCTTGTGGCCTCAAGATGTGACCCGAGGTTAAACCCTTAGGCACTTCTGAAATTTAGGCGTCGATCATTTCAACTACAGCTGACACGAATTCCTCTTAACCGCGAACCACAAACACAACTGGTGTGAGGATCAATAGTTCTCACCTATCCAAAAACCAAGGACTACGATCCACTTCGGACTTTGGCCTTCGGAAGTTTGAAATTTTAACACACATTTTTTCCCCAAAGTTTATCTCTTCCGAACCCTTCTTCCTATTGACACTTTTCCTTTGTATTGATGGCCCAAATATATTGAGAAATGGATGATTTAGATCTTCTCAAGGTTTTCAGTTCTTCAACGATTCTTCACTCCTTCCTAATGTTGTTCCTTCCGAACAACAAAGTAGTGAAGGGCCTAATCCAACACCACGTGTTCCAATATTCAATGGCAGGAATGTGCATTCTTTGTTCTGATGACACAAATTCCCCCTCTCAAATTCAATGACCACGATCTTCTTTGGCTCTCGGCTCTTCGACTGTTATCTTGGCAGAATTAATTTTGTCCTTTCGGATGCACGCCCTAATGCCACATGTGTTATGGCAATCAACAGACAAGATCTGCTTCGTGTCTTCATGAATTTTACTTTATGTTGTACACAATTTCTCCAAAGATTCTCCTCTCGAATTCTCTAGTCTTTTTCTATCTTCCATTCTGGACGATGGAAGGTCCCAACTGGATTCATGAATTCTACTATCTCACTCTCTTGTGTACTTTAAAATGGTTTAAGTCTTGTGCACTTACCTCTGGATTCAACAACTGTTGGTCCTTCGTGCCCATATCCGACGGATCTAACAGTCCAGATCTATCCTTGGAGATGATCTTATGGCTATTATTGATCTTCCTCTTGAGCTTCACTGATTTCTCCCAAATTTGGAATAAATTGCATGTGTTCAAAGGATTTGGCCTCTGAACCTTCTTCCGTAAGCCCTCAAACTCACCCAGACTTAGAAAAATTCTAAGTTTCCTCCTCTACTCACTTGAGTTCGATATCTGTCTCGCCCTTTACTTATTTGGAAGACTTTTGGTGCCCTCCTAGTAGTCCATGCTCTTCCTCCTAATCTTGTAAAGTTTTAAAACACCTTACCTCTGACACACCCCTAGTGCTTTCCTCACATCCTAGTCTTGGAATGTCCTTGGCCTTTGCATTCCGTGTTGAGATTTTGTGCGCAAATGCACTATTTCTCTTGAGATTTACCTCTCTCAAACCTAAAGTTATTTTGAATTTCTATCTTACTAGAAAACTCTTGGTGCCCTCCAGGAAACCACGCTCATCCTCTTGAATTTGTGAACTTGGAATAAATTCACTCCTACGTGAAATCCTTGCGATGTCTCTCTTGATATTTCACTTAATCAAGTTCTAAGGCTTCATTCCCTTTATTCCTCAAATCCATTCTTGTGTCCTCTTGACAACTTATGCTTAATGCACACTTGCAGTGATTTGTTTTCAAGGTGTTCAACAACTCTGAATTAGTTTCTTTGTCCACATATGTTTAGTAAATATGGGGTGTCCTCTCCTTGAAACTTCTCTTCTCACAGAATTTGAAATAGATTTTTTCTCGTGCACCTTCTGAATGCCCACCTAGCATAGCTCTATAGAGTTATCAATAACTCTAGCTTCTGTGCCTTCTCTACATAGACTTTCTCCTGCAAGGTGTCCAAAAAACTTGAGGCTCCTCTCGAGTTTTGTTCTCTCTGGTGTGCCCTCCTGACATGTTCTTCTCTGACTCAAAAAGAGTTCAGATACACACTCCTTGCGCCGGCTACAGAGTTTCCAATACCATGTTGTGCACTCCTTGCACAGCCTAAAGAACACATAAAAACTCAACAAACTCTCAAAGCTAGAGAATTCTATCTAATTCCTTCAAATGGAATACATTCATGCATCTAACAACATATCATAAGCACACATAACATTCATAAAAAAGACATCCATCACACAGAAATTCACGGATAGTGAAATATGTTCTTTTGTATTAATAACAAAATGTTAATTACAATATGTGCAGGCCTGGACTGCGATAGATTCTCGACTCTCTCATCCTCTCTTGAGATCTCTACTCACTCATCCCCTCCTTCACTACTAAATCTAATGAATTTTGATACAAAGAGATTTCACATAAGAGGGGCTCCTTGAGCTCTCCCTCCAACTCACCTAACATTCAATAAATTACATTGAATTACATTCAATGGCCATCTAGTCTAAATCAGATCTAGATATAACAACTTGTCAGCCATTTAAGGAGACCTTATCTACAACCTGTACAAAGGAATCAACTCGTCTCTTTCATTCTTTCAACAATTAATTGCATTAATTACATTTTTAAAATTTAAAAATGAGGTCAAAATGAGAGGGGTGACACCTCTCCCCTTCTTAAATTTGCATGGATGTGTTGAATAGATGGTGCACTGCTGAGGTGGAGTGATTCTCTTGCATCAAGTGGGGCAACTTAAGGTCTATTGAGCAAATAAGGGGCACACTTCCTAGGGTGGGACAAGCATGTAGGGAATGAGAGACTGTAGACTAGTTGCAACAATCGAAACCTTGGACTAAGAAATTCCATTGTTTATCAAAAATTAGCCTAGCATTATGAATCGTTTTTTCCCTTGTGTAATTTAAGCCTTGGCTCAATGGTGACTTGTTGATGAAATTTTATGAGCAACATAGTCTATGGATTGGAGGAACATCTAATTTCTGCACACAGTTGGTGACTTTTCAAAATATAAGTGTCCTTAATGTGCTTGTCTTATTTATTCTGTGCTTAATTATCTATGTCTGATATGGGTTTAAATCTTGTATGACGTCATATACAAAATTGTTTTTGTTTTGTATAATTATACTTTCACATGTAAGTGTGGTGTTGATATTCAATATTTGTAGTAGTACATGTTGAATATGAAATTTGTGATTAGTTATTCATGTTAACCTTATAATAATGGTCATGAGTCTCTAAGACAAGGTTAGAATGGTCATACATGCACATAAATACTTTTTGCACACAAGAGGTTGGGTTCACTTGTGTGCACAAGGAAGCAATCCATGCGCACAAGGAGAGAAAAAATTGTGGTTGAAGCCATAATGGTTGCGTGCAGTAGTGATCACATGTTCAGAGAGGAATACATGCACAATAATTTTTTGTGCTCAACATACTTGTGCACGTAGTTGTATTGTGTTACTTCCACTATTATAACTTGTGTCAAAAGAGGGACAGTGGTGTGGCATGATCCATCTTGGGATACTGCACATTACCTCAAGTGTTTTTGCATAGAAAAATGTTATAGAGACAAATCTATGCACTAGAATTTTTAAGTGCCATTGCCCAGCCGGGGTGGCCAGGGACATTACATTTTGGTATTAGAGTGAAAAACTTTGATATTTGTGTTGTGTGGGCAGGCTAGGTGGATGCATATGTTAAAACAAAGCATTGAAATGTCACAATGACCTCTCTCCTTTATATACAATCCTTAGGGGTCAACATAGAATCCCCTCCATAAGTGTTGGTGCGTAGTTTTAAGACCCTAGGTTCAAGTTCTCCAACCTACAAAACCCTTCAGATACTATCCCTTTAGACATCACCTCCATGCAAGTGAATTCTGATTCGAGGTATCTAATGGGACTACATGAACCAAGTTTCTATAGGGGATGTGAGGCTACTATAATGTTCATACCTACTTATCTACCTTGTGCGATGTATTCTTTGTCTCTTTTCCCTTGATTAATTAGTAAAAAATATTTTATGCAAGACCATGGTGATGCAGATTGCAACATAAACTATTCATTGTAACATTCATGATTACTGCACATCAATCATCTAATAAAAAAATCTAGATCTAGTTATGAAGAAATAGAAAATCCATGAAAAATCACATAAAAAGACATTCAGACACACAATTTAACGTGGTTCACCTAATTCCTTGGCTACGTCCACAACGACTATCTTCTTTATTATTATTCATGAAATCATCTTAGGCTTGCACACTATGCTTACAATAGATACATCATGATAGCCTTCCCCACCCTGCCTAGTTGTTATGCAGTGCAAGCCTCTATTCGCAAAACCCTCTCTAAGCCTTCATACATAGAATCTCTCTCCTTCTTAGTCCATTATATCATCTTCAACCTATCTTCAACCCACCTTCAACAACTTATTCTTCCCGACCCATTACATATTTATAAATATAATTTAGTGCTCAAAAACCTACTCACTTATCCCAAAAACCTATGAGAAATCATGATGACTCATTACAACTCATGACAACTCATTGTTCAGGCGTGATTTTCCTACCTTTGCACCTGCATGCCTCTTTTACATTTGTGATGACTGTTCTTCTTTCTTTTTCATGTCTATATTATTTTGCATGGCTAACTTTCGTCCTTCCTACTTTTGCGTGCACCCTTGAAACTTGGTTCTTTGAAATGTTTGTCCAATAATCCCGTAACAATCACCTATGTCTCATCCCGAGCCACTTAATCCTTTTGCGTTGTGCCCCTCCATGCTTTCTTGAACTTTTATAGGCTTTCCTTTTTTGTCACAACTTCTTTCTTGAATTTTGCTTCTTATTCCAAAATATCCTTTACGAATTGCACATTCAGGGTCGTGAGTTTATCCTCGCTATTGTGTGTTTCTTTCTTTACCGTGCTCTATGCAACTTCCAATTGCTTTGTCTTTCTGCAATACTAATCGATGTTCGAGAATCTTATAATTTTCACTTATCCATTATATTTCAGTGTATGATTGCTTGTTTTCCAGGATGGCCACCATGCACTCAACTAGTGGTAGCATACTTATGTTCTCCAAATCCTTTTGCACCTTTTCCTACACAGCTCTTAATCTAGCTTCCACAACCTTCATCTCTATATCCTAAAACATATTTTTCCAAATCTGCATGCTCTCCTCACATAGCTTCACACACTCCTCATCTAAACTCTTAATAATTTCTACTAAGGTCATAGTGCTTCTTTCTCTGTGTTCCTTTTCCTTAGGTGGTGTCCCCGATGTGATGTGTGAATCCGAATCTCCGATCCTAGTGAAGAAGCCTTTAATTCCTTCCTTGATTTTTGAGACTTGTTCTTCAAGTGTGGCTTCTACCACCATTGGCATTTCTGGAATATCCTTATAGAGCGATTTTCACCAAATGAAGAGTGTAATTTGGTTCCTACGATGATTCTGATATGCCCAACACCTAAGGCACGTGATGATACCTACTTGAAGCTACAAAAATCAACTCATATGAGGGAAATTGGGCACTTTCCAAATTTGAAAAAAAATTAGTCTCCATTTGAAAAAAACATAGGTTCAAATATGCACCCCAATCACCTTAGTTGATGGGTGTTATGAAAACACATCAACATCTAGATTAAACTATGGGATAGTGACCCCCTGTGGGTTGTTTAGGACCCAGACCAATACCAACTACCTTTATCCATTGGGATATGGGGTCATCCCCAAACCATTATCTCAATCCAACAAATGCTTATTAGGTAAAATTTACTGAATGAAAAAAATTTATATACATGAGAAAACAAAATCTACTTATCTTAAGCTACTTGGAGAGAAGGGATACTTTCAAGTGTAATTATACTTCCACTGTAGCCATATACATAACCAATTAATCTGATTACTCCAAAACCTGATTGAGATTATTGTTTCATTGGCCGTGTTCTAGAGACATTCTTTCATCATACAATGACCACGTTTCCATGGTGAGGTTGCAAAGATAAATTATTGTTGAAAATTTGTGGAGAATTGTAGGGTTGTCTTTTGTTGTTCACCAACAATTTCAATGTCCTTAGAAATAAAATATACCACCCATGGAACATCGTGTTGTGAATGCCCTTCTTATTTTGATGATTGGAAGATTTCTTCTTCATTAAACTCTTCTCTGTACTAGAAATCATTAGCTTGAATGTTTAATGTAAAGTGATAACTTTTATCATCACTTTTGTTCATCCAATGTATACATTCCTCGTGTGGATTTGTATAAAATTGTTGTTTCATTTTAGAACCCATTGCAGCATTTCGGCCATGATCATATTGAATGAAATCTTCATGTGAATCTTGTGGAGGTTCATCAAATCCATATTTAAACTCATCATGATCATTACTCTCAAACTGAGCATATGAGAGGTCAAAATTTTCCTCCCATGGAGTATCTGCAATATAGTATTCTTCTTGAATTGAGACATTAGGGTTCTTACTTTCAACTTCAGGAACATAATCCGATGTAAACAAAATTTCACATCTTTCATTAGATTTTTCTTATAAATCCTTTCCTCCATTGTCTTGGAACAATATTGGGAAGTTTAAGAAATTAGCATAGGTTTCATGAATATTTCTTTCAATGAATTGATCTCGCTACATTAAAGCTTTCCATATACACTTTCAATCTTAATTCAATAAAAATGTTAGATTCATAGGAAAGACATTTTCATAGCAACTAAAAATGTTGACATCATTTGGAAACATTTCTTGAGGAATCTCATGAAGGAATTTCATAAATCTGAAAGTGAAATATTTTATTGTCTCTTCCCCATTCATATTGATTTCAACCAAATTCAAGAAAAGATAATATAGATCTTTCCTTGGGAGATATTTATTGACAAATATTTTTCTTATACATCCCTACTAATGATGGTTCCTGGAAGAAATGAATAAAACCATTCACTAACATTTTCTTTTAGAGTTAGGAAAAACAATAGGCAAGCAACATCATCTTCATTTTCATTGTAAATATCACAAGCACTATCAAACTTAACCAAATTCTTCTCTCCATCCTTTGAAGTGTTTTCGAAGAACATGGGAAACTTGTCCATGGAAATATTTGGTGTGGGATGAACCTTTACTTGAAAATTGCGGGGACCTTTGTGAAACTACTTCTTTCTTTGGGTACCTTCTCCCTTTATTGTAACTTGAACAAGTTTTGTTGGGATTTGTGGGGAAGAAAAAATATCATCACAACATGGAAGAAAATCTTTTGTTGTGTCGTCACATAGATCTTTTTGAAATTATGGAATATTTTTAGTGGAGTCTCCAGGGCATCTTTCTTAAAAATATTGAGTTTTAATGATGGAATCTTCAGGGAATCTTCAAAATCTAGATTTTTAATGATGCATTTTCCAGGGAGTTCATCCTCTCAAATTTTGGATGGTTATTTGATTCTCCAAAAATTGACATAGTTGATTTGTGCCTGAAACTTCAATAACATATTTTCAACACCATCTGAAACTCCTTGAATGAGGTTTTCAAGAGACCATTTCATTTTAATCATTCAACTATAAATCTTCAAAAATTGTTTCCAAGGCTTGAACTAGACATCTTATAGTTTAACAATTATATATGATCCTAAAAAGTATTATATTTCTTGAAAACAAACCATTCCAATTTATGGTATACGAAAAATACCCTTTTGTTTGTCCCCAACAGAGTCGCCAAAAATGTTGATCTAAAAGGCATTTTCAAGGTATTTAAGATAACACCGTGAGGATAAATCCTCCTATGTTTTTATAGAGGTGGTACTCCTCTTATTGATACATGGAATATTGTTCTTTTGAACTTAAATGCATGCATAGAAAATCTCAACAAATATTCCAATGAAACCATTTTGTACAAACTCTTATATACAGATATACAAGTTGTTATATATAAATGTACTTGTCAAACACATCATATAGTTCAACAAAAAATGATAAATATATCTGTAGAGATTTGTATCTACAGGATTTGGAGTATTCTTTCAACATATATTCTTCCTTCCTTTTGAAATGATGTGAACCCAGAATCAACTATGAATTTACAAGATAAAATAAATGTAAAATGGAAAAATCATCAAAGAAATTTGCATGGAAAAATCTAGATGTGGAATATCATGAAGAATGACAGGAATAATTCAAATAAAGAGTTGATCATACCCATATCTTCCTATTTGCAAAATATACATAGAAAACCTGATGGAAAGAACCAAGAAGAAAGAAATATGAGGAAGGAAGTTAAGTAGGCTAATTCAAAAATTATTGGAAAGGGAAAAACTTGCTTCTTTCAAACTCTTCACTGCTACAAAAACTCCTTATTGCAAACAATAACCAACATACCAACCCCTTGAATTCCTTTCACCTCTTATTTTGTAATCTTCTTGAATATTATTTAGGGTTAGAGTTAGGGTTTTATTTTCCCCTTTGTAAATGTAAACTTAGATATGTGTTCCATCATCTAGGACCCAACTTAGAAGCCAAGGAATTTCTTTCAATAAATAGAAATTGATATCGATTAACCAAGATTCAATATATATAAAGGGGAAAAGGAAGTATTACAGATTCAAACAGATTTCCACATGATACCTTGTACATATATTCAAAAGGAATATCATTACAATGTACATTGCATAATCCAAAGAAAACTCGTTACAGAATTTAACGAGATACCCTATGTATATATTCGAAGTAAAAATGTTACATACTATATAGAATCTAACGAGTAGAGTCTATTTATAAACTATATATCAATGAAAAAGGAATCAATAAACATAGTGTTACAACATCATAAGACACGTAGACAACAGTCTGAAGCCACCCAATTTTAAGGAATAATTACATTCAAAAATATTTGGTTGACTAATTCGACAGAATGTAGGAGAAGAATAATTACATGTGGTGATATCATATTTAAACCTACAAAAGTATTGAAACCTGAATACCTTTCTGTACATGGGTATTCCATAGCTTCATGGTAACCGTCATCTTGACACCTACATAATGAATAAGAAAATAAGTTAGAAAGCTTCAGGAGTTATTTAATCGAATGAGAGTTACATATACAAATATAAATAATCATACCATGGATGAGTAGAGTGAATAGGTATCTCCTTACATTTTTGTAAACAACATATTGATGTTATGGGTTGTCAGATAACTGATGGGTTCCCCTTAGAACATCAAAAGGGCCTATCATTAGATAATACCCAAGAATAAAATTAATGTAAAACTACAAGATATGTACATAATGTAAATTAAAGTAACTACCAAGATCTATGTGAACAATGCATTCACAAAATATCATAGCGGAAGTCCTAAACTAAGTATAGGATGAATAAAACAAGATGAAGGGTCTTAATCATCAACCAAAGACGAGAAATAACAAAAAAAATGATCCTGTAATGCTAAACACAAACCATTGAACTCATGAGATTACGGGGTACCAATGGAAAAACCTAGAGGTTAAGGTAAAACCCCCTCGAAACAAATCTATAAGAAAGACTACTATAACCAATTATAAAACATGCAGTCGTTACATTAAATGGAAACATATATATAAGAAAAAGAAGTTTGACAAGAGATATAGCCGACGAAATAAGGTTCAACTCCAACTACAAAATAATATTCTAAATAATAATACTTAGGAAATTTTACTAAATCTACCACCATAGTTACAGGAAACCTCGAATGGATATGGGAAGTTCTTACCAGTTAAAGACACCGACCCTAAAAGAATTTGAAAAGACTCACAACAAGCTCAAGAAAGATACAAATTCCCAGAGCGTTTACCCAATAAATTCCCCAGGAAACGAAAATGAGAATGGGGTAAACGGACCTACACTCTGTAACTTGTTAAAGGAAAAACATCTAAGGAAGAACACATAGTCGAGGGAAAGAAGTGAAGAATTCCAAATGAGATAAGTGTGGGAGATATTGGACAACTAAAGAATCCGACAAGAAAAACTAATTCTTGGAGGCATAACAAACCAACATGTATATATATTTTAGGACAATGGTTGAATAATCCTCCTCGAGATGGAAACATCAATATGTGGTGCATGCAGGACCATTGCATTATAAATCCTCCATAGAGGGATTTGGTTAATGAGGAAAATATGGTGAAGTTATAATTTAAGATAGTTACCATAAAACAAGCTTAAACCTCGTAAAAAACCCAAATAAATCCTCAAGTCTGATCCATCTTGACGAAGGACAAGTGTAACACGTATGGATGACTTACAATGATAACTTGTTTTAAAATATGTTGATGTATAAATAATGTAACATACTTAGTATATGAATCTCGTGTTTATGTATGAGAGCTACCATAAAACAATATTAAAAAGGATATAGTATGAAATGAGTTAAGGATCATAAGTATAAGAACATGGTGTTGATACTGAGAGGGGGGGTGAATCAGTATCCAGTACAATTTAAAAACCTTTTTCAACTTATACTTAAACCATTCAATTATATCCAATGAGCAATGAACAATAGTATAAGAGTTACACCAATACACCACAATACACCATGCGCAATATATGAGAAATAATCAATAGTTTTTGTTCAAGGGAAGTAATGAATTCCAAAGGTAGCTACAGCTTCCAAATGTAAA
>JASDQU010587779.1:10289-40574 GCA_032191745.1 Picea mariana | reverse complement strand
CGATGGATTATGGAACAATGAAGGTGCATATTCCCAGGGTGGAACAAACATGTGGGGAATGAGAGTCCGTGAGTAGTGGGTGTAAGTAGGATCTTGGAGAGAATCCTTCTAGTTGCACTGTGCAGTCTCTCGTAACCTCAACCTAGTCTAAGATTCCTTTGCCCTAGGTGGAGCTTAGTCCCAGCTCAGGGGTGAACCATTTCTGAGAGTGATGAGCAACGTGGTCTATGGCTGGGAGGTTCGTGGAAGGTCTACACATAGTTGGTGGTCTTCTATTAAAAGATAAGTACCACTTTTATGTTCATTTACATGCTGTGTATATGTACATGTCTTATAATTGATGAGTAATTTTTGTGTATGCTGTATGTGTAGGCTTACTATTATTTCCACATTAGTTTGTGTGTTATCAGAATATGTTGTATGTTTATGTTTATATATATGCATGTGATAATTGTCATTTCTATGAGGTAGCATGTCCTAGCCTAGGTGGCCTGGATGTATATGATGTTTTCACAAGAATCTCTGTGTGGCATACCCCAATAGGTTATGGTTGGGGATGTCACAAAATTATATCAGAGCTAAGTGAAGTGTCCGAGTAGTGTTGTTTCCTAGCTTGTTGGTGGCTAGGGATGCTACAAATTGGGATGGAGAAAAAGGGATAGTGCCCCCCCCCCCCAAAACAAAAACCGTGTTAAAGAAAGGAAAAGGGGTTAGGAAGGAAGCCTGTGGGTTTCTTTTGGTTCGAACCTACATCAAAAGAATACTGAAGACCTGGGAACTTTAAGATAGGGTCCAACAAAGATATAAGAGCCATTAGCTCAGAGAAAAGAGATCACTGCACAAGAAGTGCATCAGAGAAGAATCACACGTTTTAAAGGATCATAGCTTTCTGCTCAAGGCTCAAAATTTAGCAAGGAAGCCATGATTGGAAAGGTATCAGAAAGAGGATTTCAGATGTAATGGTTACATTAAAACATACAAAGTGCTAGAGATGTCTTCAGATAGAAGAAAAAAGGAATAAGGACAAGGGAAATTCTTTATTCTACATCTGAGATTTTTCAGAAGTCATTGGATCAGATGTTGGGTTCGATAAGCAGCATGGAAACCCCAAATGGAATTCTTGTTTGGGGAAGATAGTCCAGGTGACAATATTTTCACATCAAATGTGAATGCTAGGTGGAGAAATACATCTACAATACATGATAATGCATGAACCATAAGTTCGTATGGAGATCCAAAGAATGGGAATAAGGAAGGTTTTATGGAATATGAACGAGTTTGGATATAATATGTGACATCTCCATGGATCAACCCTATAGATTGGAGATAACACCTCCATCATTACTATCATAATGTGCAGTGGAAGCATGGCATGAAGGTCATCAAATATGGCATGACAGAAATTGAATATGCATGTCAGAAGGCTAAATCAAATTACTTCAAGAAAGAAATTGGTGTTAACTAACCATGGTTACTCAGAGAACATGTCTGGAATTATAATTCGTTCATGTAGGAGCTGAATCAGAGGAATCCAAATAATAATGGAATGCTGAAAATTAATATCAACATAATATGTGATGACCAGTATGCAAAGTAGACAAGGAAAAACTCCTGGATGGAGTCAAGTCCAAGAACATCCTAAGATAATGGAAGACGAAATCATGAGATAGATATCCAACTAATAGGAATGCATGTCAACACTCCAGGAAGGAAAGCTAGAATAGTAGAGGATTTTTGATGAACTCCAAAGGTGTGAAGGTATTTTCATAAAAGCATGAAGATATCAAGTCAAGAATAATTTAAAAGTTAAGTGACTTCTAAAGAGAAATCAATAAGGAACTAGGAAGAAGAAACGATTCTATGCATGGTTTTGAATGCAGAGGAGATGGTGGCTGAAACGAATCCATATTAAGTAACATAGAGACATGAGTGACAACCCAAAAGGTTGGAGTTATCACCTGAATCTATGATGGTAAGGTAAAATAAGGACTTTCGGTTAATTCTATGCAGCTAGCAAAAGGGAAGAGAAGAGTACAAGAAAACCTCAAGTACTAAAGTATTCTATCAAGAAAGGGTTGAAGAATTTCAGTCCTGAAGAGTAACTAGATGTTGAAGAATACAGAGTCTACAAAACAATTTTGTTTGGAATTTAATTCATCCAAGTACGATTTGGGATAGTTGGATCCAGGAAATTAATGAAAGATGAAGGTTAATATCAGCTTAGTTTGCGACTATAAATGCAAAAGCAACCAAGAGTGATTTGGCTAGAAAGTTCTCAGGTCAGAACTAATCATGTACAATGATTATAATGGGAGCACAAGAAGATATAGGAATCTGGGAAGAATTGTAGACTTTTGGGATCAACAAGGAAAAGTTTTACAGGGAGAAATAAGTTGCTGCAATTTCTGTGGTAGCAAGTATGTTATGGCTTGTTGGGTTAGCCAGAGGAAAGAATGCTTGAATGTTTGCAAGTGTTGTTGGCGATGTTGTTGCATAAGGAGGGAAGCAACATAAATATGAAGTGTTGGTTATAAGTTTGATAAAATAAGAATAAAAGCTTCTACTGCCATCACACATTCAGGTAGTATAAAATTTATTAATGGCAGTCATGTAGGTATGAGTTTATTACTCTTATTACATAATTGTTGAAGGGAATTTAGGTGAGAATTTCCTCAGCCATAGTTACTTTATAAAATCACATGATTATATTATTTGGATGCATACCACTGGATGTGGTAAAGGATGGAGGCCTGTATTAATTCAAAGATTTTTAGCTTCTGAATGCACACACTGACATAGTAGAATGTCATGTTAATTTGGTTATGGGGTAATAACCAAAGAATTAAAAGATAAGAACTTGTTATAGGAATGAATGCCAGTAAATCTAGTCATGTATGAGACCAAAACATGGTTGGATATGTCAAGGTATGGATATGAAAAGGTTATCAGCCACACAGGTACTAAAAGCTTCCTACCTTTAAATAAAACTTGGACTGCAACCTTTTTGCTAACACTAATGAATACCACAAAATTATATTCTTGGTGTAGTGTTCGGGTCGAAAATGAGGGAATCCAATTAATTGGGAAGACAATAGGAAGTGTGTGGAGAATGTGTCAACACATTGGCCAGAATTCCAACTTATGGATGGTGAGATACATGGCTGAGATAAAGAGCATTATGTAATTCAATGCAAGGTGCACTGAATAAGTATGCATTGAGAATTACACTCATTCATAGTAAGTGATAGAATTGTGTACTAAATGCAATTGTTGAATGTGTTTTGTAAGTACATGTATATATATTATTGCATGGAAATAATTGTTACTAACAGCTGAAATGTTGTTAACTCATGAAGCTGAGGACATTTCAGGAGTTGCTAGACATTGCAACAGGAAAGTTACAAGTCAAGTAGTCACATGAATACTGACTACAGAAAATTCCTGTTCAGAAAAAGAAGTAATGAAATTACATATATTAATTAAGAACACACATATGCATAGAATGATGAGTCATTTTATTTTATTAAATTGTTTGGTAATTATGATTGAATTTCTAGATTCAGACAATTCTAAGTTCATTGCATATGGTTCTGTACATATTGCAATTGAATTATGATGTATAGGAAATATTGACAATTTGTTGGCAGTATGCAAGATGAAGCCTTGCAAGAAAATAATATGTAGTTTGGTGATTGTGGAAAACCACAAGGAAGGTTGCAATCCTACTATGGAAACAACCAAGAATAATTATGAAATGGAATTTCATGTTTTGGGGAAAAGTTTAATTCCCTTTTTGAACTAAGTTGGAGTTCCTAAATGAATTCTTTTATGTTCTCTCATGATAATTGCATGTGGGTGATGCAGATGAGATGATGTTGATTACATTTAGAATGTTGACTACAAAGAGTAGCTCGGGGAAGATGCTGATTGGAAATCTCTGAGGGCGGTTGGAACTCCGGGAGCCACAGTGCTATGAGACTTCTTGATCCAGCCTGTTGTTGAAGCCCAAGGAAAGGGAGGTGTAGCAACCGATGGACTGTGTGACAGAGAAGGTGTACACTCCTGGGGTGGTACATGCATGTGGGGAATGAGAGACCGTTAGTTGGAGTGCTACCGAAGTTTGGTACCTTGGCCTAGCCCATGTTGATATGGATTGTGGACTGTGGCTATCTTGGGAATCCATTGCCCCGATGGAGTCATAGCCTTGTTCAGAGGTGGAAGGTCTTCTCAATCAAAAGGTGTAGGAGAAGAGTGTTTATGTCTGTGGAGTCATAGCCTTGCTAAGAGTTTATCAACAGTGATATCTAAGGCTAGGTGGAACATCGTTGATCTACAACCAATCGGTGCTTTCAATGAGGTTTAATTGAAGCATGTAACAAGGAACAATGAGCTGAATGCTTTCTTGAAGCAGCTCTATGGAATAGAGAAATAGAGTTCCAACTGCAGTATGAACACCAGAATTGGTGCTTGAAAGTAGAGCACCAAGTGGATAACATGCTTCCAATAGCTAAAGCTTGGATCTTTTGAAGAATTTTGAATTGTATATGTAATAAACAAGTTGCACCGAGGACAGTGAAAAAATAAGGGGAGGGGATTGTAATATTCCCAGGTAGAACCCCAGTTGTAATTATGAATTGTAAACATGTTTGTTAGGATAGTGAGCTGAGTTATACTAAACTAGGAGGCTTATGTGATGATTAGGCCAGAGAGCCTAGCATGCTAAGTCCAAGAGCCTGTTTTGTATATGTAATTATGAAAAACATTAATAAAAATTATACATCACTGTGTGTAGACTGACCATAAAGAAAGAGTGATGGGGGACAAAGCTCCACTAGGTAGGGAAAGGGATGGGACTAAGAGTCTAGGAAAGAGGGGTTAAGCTAGAGGGCTTAACCTAAGGGAATATTATAATATATTCTTGAAAATGAAAATACTAAAGTGGGGAAAATAAACCTAGTTATCCTAAGTTCTTGAGAAAGAGAACAAATGCTAAATGGAGTGCATGCAGCTCCAGGAAGACAGGTGTCGACCTAAGCTCATCAGTTAAAGATGGAGAGTCAACTTGTTGGGGGGGTTTGCTTCCCATTCTTCCATCCTTCACCTAAATCGTTTGGCCTCCGTTGTCGACCCCTGCATCTTGGACACACCTTTGAAACCAGTAACCTGTGAAGCTGACCTGTGTTTTCCTGTGAAGCACAACATATCTGTACTTACCAGAGCCATGTTGCACCTTATCGAATTATGGTTGCTACCACTCCCTAAGCTATTTTGAGCCTTGTTATTTTCCTCACTTGGGGGAATTGAGTTGAAGCTGGTTGAAGAAGCGGGTTGTCAGGCTCGTGGTTGAAGAGACAGGTTGTCAGGCCTGTGAGCAACTCTCTCTAGGTGGGAGAGTTTGATGGGAAGTGATTTTCTCCTAGAGAGAGTCTAGCACCAACTACAAAGCTTTGAGAATTCCTGATCCGACCTATTTCCGAGACCTTGAAAGGGAAGTGGAGTAGCTGATGGACTGTGGAATAGTGAAGGTGCATATTCATGGGGTGGAAAAAGCATGTGGGTAATGAGAGTCCGTGAGTAGTGGGTGTAAGTAGGCTCTTGGAGAGAATCCTTTTGGTTGCACTGTCCAGTCTCTCGTAACCTCAACCTAGTCTAGGATTTCTTTTCCCTTGGTGGAGCTTAGTCCCAGCTCGGGGGTGACCCACTGCTAAGAGTGATGAGCATCGTGGTCTATGGCTGGGAGGTTTGTTGAAGGTTTGCACAAAGTTGGTGGTCTTCTATTAAAAGATAAGTACCACTTTTATGTTCATTTACATGCTGTTTATATGTACATGTGTTATAATTGATGAGTAATGCCTGTATATGCTATATGTGTAGGCTTATTAATATTTCCACATTAATCCGTGTGTTAGCAGAATATGTTGTATGTCTATGTTTATATATATGCACATGATAATTGTCATTTCTATGAGGTAGCATGTTCTGGCCTAGGTGGTCTGGATGTGTATTATGTTTCTGCAAGAATCTCTATGTGGAATACCCCAACAAGTTATGGCTAGGGACGTCACAAAATGATATCAGAGCTAAGTGAAGTGTCTGAGTAGTGGCGTTTCCTGACCTGTTGGTGGCTAGGGATGCTACCAATTGGTATCAGAGCTAAGTGAAGTGTCCGAGTAGTGGCGTTGCCCAGCATGTTGGTGGTTGGGAATGTTACACTTCGTCTGAAAGGTCCTTACCAAACTTTTTTGCTATTGGGATCTCAGGACCTAATCCACTTGAGTTAGGATATCGACATAGTTTTTTTCTTGGTTTGTATATTTTAGGGATTTTTATTTTTAGTGGCATTCTCTCTGTGCGTAGAGGACTTAGGTGGGTGTGTTGGCCAAGGAAAATTTTAGGGGCTATAAATCGCCCATGGGATAATTTTCCATGCTTCTTCAAAAAAACGATTCGCGAATTTCCATTTTTTCTAAAAGTGATTCGCCCATATTCTATAAAATAAAAATATTTTACGTTAAAAATAGCTCAAATTTTATAGAAAATATATAAAATCCTTAGAAATTTGAATATTTTTACAAAAATATCGCCAAACATTTTATAATTTGCATATTAAGGACTAGTAAGATTCGTCGAGGTTTCTACATTTTGAGATAAATTTCCATTCTTAAAATTGTCATTGGTGTTGGCCAGCGCCTTCAAAATTTGATTTAAAGTGGTTGATCAACTGTCGTGTTAATCACAAAGAGTTCAAGGTCTTCCTCCTGAAGAAGTTCCTATAAATTCTCTGCCTTCTCCTCAGAGGCTTCAACTCGATCCAACTGATACTTTTGAACCAGTTAGTCCAGTTGAATTTTTATAAATTGAGGATGCAAAAACAAAATGTCCTGCACCAGAGGTTACTCGTATATTGGACCTCAAACCCGAATCTTTTATTCGTCCTTTTAACCCTCTATTAACTGGACTCGACAGTCCAGTTATTTGAGGAATTCCAGTTATCGGGTTGGACTACATTGATAGCCTCCCTCTTTGGTGGGATGTAATGGAAGGCACTTCGAAAGTGTTTGGGTCGGGGGTCCCTGCAACTCCCATGTCCGAAATTGTATCCAGAGGAATCCTTCCTCCTGGTATATCTAACCAAACGAATAACGTGGTTCAATCCATGATAGTTGCATCTGTCAGCAGCTCCGCGCCGCTAATCGTTAGGTCCTCTCAAAATTTGAGTGTGGCCTCTTCCTTGATACCTTTGGTGTCTAGTGCATTTACATTTGGAACGCCATCATTTGTCATGTAGAGCGTGTCTGCTGGATCTCAAATGACTCCCCAAGTTTCGAGTGTTGGTGTCGGGAGTTCGTCAACTCCCTTCCAAGCTATTCCACAGGTTAAAATAGGTGAATTCATTTTTGAAACTTGATTTTGAAACTTTTTTTTGTGCTTTCCTTGGATTTATCAAACATAAAACCACCAATTTTTTTTTTCTTTTAACATCTTTTGTTAGTTTTTTCTTTGGTATAAAGAAGGAAGAAAACAAAAAACCCCAGTTTGCTGCTAGTTAGGTTCTTTCTTTCTTTTGCTTCATTTTTTAAAAAGAAAAAGATATTAGCATAGGATTTTGTTTTCTTCACATCTTGAAAGCATTCCAAAGGAAAAAAAACAAAGAAAATCATTGTGTTTGCTTCTTTTGATTTTCTCAAAAGGATGCATTTGCATTTAGCATCAGAAAGAGAAAGATTGCATTTCAAGGTTTGAAAGATTGTTCATGCATTTTTATTTTTTGAAACTCTTTTTCATTGAAGAATTAATGTAAAGTTTTATTTGCCAGTGTTCTTGTAAGTTTCATTTTTGCAAGAGTATCAAACAACATCAATTTCACTTCCAATTCCTTTAAGTAAAAAACATATGCTAAACTTAAAATTTAGTAGACTTTGTTTCTAGGGTTCATTAACAAGTTTAGGGTTAGGGCCTTGGATTAGGATTGGAGATATAACTCTCCAAGGATGGTAAACAAAAGTAGGAGTATGATTTAGGGGGAGTAAAACCCAACTGTCATATAGGTGTGGCCGAGAAACTCCTCTCACACAGGAGCCAAAAATGAGTTCATGTGAGGAAGAGCTAAGGAGATAACCCCTCAAAATATTGAATGATCATTGCAGAGAGATCACATTTTGGGGTTTTTGTTAGTTCCCATACCTCCTTGAGAGGTGGTTCTTTCGAGGCTTCAGGATTTGTTACCTTTCCCATACGTTTGATCCTGACTATCGACTATCCCCCTAGATGTTGACTGCGAGTTGGTATTCTTAGTTTCTTTTCTTAGGTATCTCAGAGGTTACTACGAGGGGTTTTTTGTGTTACCCGAGGTAAAATTCATATCACGCTATCATTACCCATGGAGGGTGCCCCATAAAGTGAGGTTTACTTGCACTGGGTAGGGCTGGTAAGTGGAGGTCGGGGTGAATGTTTCTCACTCCTTCGTTTATCGGTATGGGGACTTGATCAACCCATGCCGGTTTTAGGAAGGTACCTTCCCATTTTTTCACTACTTTGGAATCAAGACCTTATCCACCTTGGCTGAATTTTTGAAGAAGTTGTTTGTTTGCAATGTTTCTCTTAGGAATTTTGAATGGGGTGTTGCTTTGTATAGTTAGCCTTAGGTTGTTTCTGTATCATTTCTTTTGGATCATTGATTCAAGGTAGTCAACCAAATGCTCCACTGGTTGGGAAGGACCCTTGGTCTTTCTCTTGAAAGCATGGAGCCTCCTCTTGGAACTACTTTGAGTGGAAGCCCAAGATAGAGCTTCTACTTAATAGAAAGCGTTTTTATATTGTCACCATGGGGACCGAGGTTGAGCCTACTTCAACCATAGAGAAACCAAAATACTTCAACAAAATGGATGAATCCTATGGGATATTGTGCTTGAGCATATCTCTATATCTCCTCTTGCTTGTCAATACTTGCAAGACTCCTAATGATGTTTGTTAAAAGTTGAAGGATTTTTTAGGCAAGAAATATAACCTAAGAGGTCGTAAGATAGAGAATGATCTACATGCATTGAATCCAAAAGATTTTGAGACCCTACAATACTAATTCTGTAAGTTTAAAAGTTTTCTTTCTTATCATAGGGCTTGTGGAATTGATAAGAAAGATGAAAAGTTAATATTTTCAATTCTAACCAAACTAGGACAAGAGTATTATATCTACACTTCTTCTTTTCATACTACCAGATTAGCTATGGGGTCTACATGGAAGATGCCATCCTTGGATGAGTTCGTGGAGTCACTTATTCATGAGAAAACAAAGCTCATCTAGATAGGGGCACTAAAGAGATAAAATCCCAATGCACTTACAACTCAAGGAAGTTCAAAGAATAATAAACAAAAGAACAAGGGTAAGAAGGACCAAGAGAACAAGAAGGAAGTTCTTGCATGAAAAATACCATAGAGCTCATCACAAAATCACTTGAGCAACATCACCTCAAGGATTGTATTCCGGATAATGCAAGGAAGAATCCATCGGACAAGCCATCATCAAAAATAGTTAATGGTCATCCATTACTTGCTATTTAATTTTCTCCTAATGCTTGGGTGCTTGATTTAGGGGTTACCCATCACATGTCCTCTTTGGTTAGAATTTTCTCATACTTGGAGACTTGTTCTGGACCACCAATATTCATGGGAGATGATTCTCCTGTTGAGGTGTGTGGTAGGGGTAGAGTTGATCTAGACCATGGATTCTTTCAAGATGTACTTCATGTTCATAAGATTTTAGTGAATCTCCTCTCCATCTATTAAATCACTCATTTAGGTCCAGGGAAGAAGGTGGAGTTCACTCCAGATGCAATTGTTATTTCTGACTTGTTAGATGGTTCAAAATTTGTTATTGGTGAGGTTAATCACCATTCTAGGTTGTACACCTTCTCTAAATTTATCATAAATTTGATGTATCTCTTATAACACATGCTAATGAAGAGTCTGGGTTGTGGCATGAGAGGTTTGGGAATTTGAATTTTAAATATTTAGATCATCTTAGTAAAGGTGGAATGGTATATGGATTACCCCACATTGAGTACGCAGATGGAGTTTCTCAGGGCTGCATACTAGGAAAACATCCCGAGGAGAAGTTCAACATAGGTAAAGCATGGATGACATCATCGCTTTTAGATCTAGTTCACAATGTCAATATAGGTCCTTTCCCACATCCATCGATCAATAAAGCTAAGTATGTTCTTACTTTCATTGATGATTTTTCAAGATATGTGCGGGTCTACTTTTTCAAATTAAAATCTAAGGTCTTTGAGTGTCTTAAAGATTTCAAGCATCCAGTTGAGAACCAAATAGGGAAGAGGAATAAGAAGCTTTGTATAGAAAATGGAGGATAGTTTGTGAATAATGATGTTGATAATCTTTGTTCAAAAGAAGGTATATAGTTTCAACACATAATTCCATAGACTCCACAACAAAATGGGGTAGTGTAGAGAAAGAACATGACATTGAAAGAGATGGCCAACTGTATGTTGCAGGCTAGAGCACTACCTCCAAAGTTATGGGCTGAAGTTATCAATTATTCAACCTACATTCAGAATAGATTTCCTCATAAATCAGTCAAGGGAGTCACTCCATATGAGTCTTGGAGAGGGAAGAAACTAGACCTCACTCACTTTAGAATTTTCGGTTCCCATGCATGGGCTAGGATCCCTTCCGATAGGAGGAAAGATATGGAAGCTCAAATTAAGAAGTGTATTTTTGTTGGATATCCAAAGGGAGTGAAGGGATACCTGTTATTAGATACTACTTCAGATACATTATTCATTCAGAGGAGTGTTAAGTTTGAAGAGGGTCCTTCAAAGGTACATCCAGAGCAATCCACATCTCCATCTCCACCAACACTAGTTGCAGAACTTCATGAAAATTATTCCGATCATATTTTTGATCAGATCTATGAATCTAATATATCTGATATTTTTTTTATCAACAACAAGAAGTTGAAGGCCTAGAGAATCTACCATGATAGGCACAATAAAATCTTCAGGCAACATGTGATCTAGTGGGTGATCTGGTCGATCCACAAAGAACTAAATCTCAGTTTGTGGACCCTCTGCAATCTCTTACTACCACATAGCCCTTGTTTCCTATTTATTGTTATATGGTACTTGGATCATGACCTCAATCTTATGCAGAGGCTAAAGGTAACCCCCATTGGGAGACAGCTATGAAAGAGGAGTATAATTCCCTGATGGAGAAGAACACATGGGAGTTGGTTCCTCTACGTTCCAACAATAAGATTGTTAGATGTAAGTGGATTTTCAAGAAAAAGAGGGATGATGATGGATACATTACAAAACACAAGGCTCAAGTAGTAGCTAAATGTTTGTCACAGGTACAAGACATGTTAGAAAAGTAGGTGTGCTCGTTTAATCATAGACAATATAGCAATATTGTCACCCAACCATAGGCCGAAGCCACCCCCGAGTACCTTAACCTTGACAAAGAATAATTCTGGAATCAAACCCTAAGACTAATAACCAATCAATGTAGTGTACCTCTCTCCAGAGCTAGCGCACAATGTAGAAATTCCAAACCATAACCAAGAGAAAGTCCAAGCCTAAAACCAAAAATACAAGTTGCAGTAGCTGTAGTTGCAACTACTCTCTAGACTTGCACACTTACTAAATATCTGCAGTGCGCATTAGATTTTTGCAGTTGCGAGCTGTTTATGTCCAAATGAGCTCTAGAATCATGTATTTATACTTATGTTCCTTAGTTGTCTGGGTTGACTTCTCTTTCTAGAGGCTAAAAACTCAATATTAATTATTTTCTTTAGTCGACTTGTCTCTAGGCTTATGTTCAATTCTTTGGGGTTTCTTCTTTCTTCCCAGAATATTCTATTCTTGTCAGGGTTACATGTGGAGGTTTAATACCTTGCGCAACTACCATAATATCAACACTCCCTCCTAGTTAAGGAGGTATTTAAAGGTAATGGTCTTGAGCACAAACATACCATTCAATCGGTAGCATCATCATAGCCACACAAACTATCTCATAATCGAATCATAAGCACCATCGTCACTATCAATATCATCTGATAGCATCAAATGTATCATATCTTAAAGCCATACTCCATCTGAGTAATCAAGCATGATGATGGATAAGTCACTCACTCCATAGAGTGATACAAGAACCATTCTTCTAATCCAAACATATTTCCTAGAAGAATAAATATTCCAACATATGTTGGAAGCCACGTCATGGGCTACAAGGAATATTATTCTAATCTAGACATACATCCTAGTAGAATAAATGTCCTGGACCATTTTTCGCCTAGAGAATGTCTGTCCACCAACACACTGACTATCCATCCAGATGATAATAATTTCCAATACTACTGATAGTCTTCATGGCAATCAAAACAATCCCATTCAATAGAACACAACTGTGTCTATCCATAGTAGTACACAGCTACTATCCAATGGTACAAAATCACACCAAGTAGCACATGACTACTTAATCAATGATACATAGTCACAACTAGTGGAACACACCCACCACAATAACATACATCTACTGTCCAGATATATACAGTCTCCACAATAATCATATCATCTGATATCAACTTGCATAAAACAATATCATGATATAAACTGAGTCATCTGGGCCATTCTTCCACTCACATTTGTGAGATCTAGAAGAGCATATGCCCTCAGAAGGTAAAACATTAGCCATGGGCTATCTGGACTATTCTTCTCAAGAATAGAAGAATAAATGTCCCTGATTTATGAGCCTGGACCATTCACCTAACTGGGCCATTCCTCCGACACTAATCATAGTGCAACCTGGAGAGAATGAGTCTACCCTAGGGAATGCTTGTCCTTTATTGTTGAACCTAGAACATTCACCTAATTGGGCCATTCCTCCGGAACTAATCATAGTGCAACATGGAGAGAATGATTCTTCCCTAGGGAATCACTGTTTGGACCATTTCCTAAGGAAACGACTGTCTTGCACCAACCTACAAAACGAAGCATTCTTCGAAACTACTCACAACTGTGAACTTCGAAAGAATGTTTGATCGACGATGCAGACCATTATACTTGACCACTACTTAGAGTGAATGAAAAGAAGAATAACTTTCCTAGACCATTCCCCCACACTATCCACAAGGGGAATCATTGTCTATGGTACATCAACAATCTATTAGACCATTTTCATTATGAAAATGATTGTCCGATCTGTACCATTTTCCTAGCTGGTAAATGCATGTCTGTTAGAAATCTCAAACCACTTTCCGAATTGGAAAGGAACTGCTCATCCTGGACCTTTTTTCAAACTGAAAAATGATTGTCCATAAATCAATAACATATCAATGCTCCCTCCCAACCTGGGAGTAATCTCTTCCTTTTTCAATAAGGAATTTGTCTCCATGAGGCCCAACTTGTTTCTTGAGTACACAAACTTTTCATCTTGGATAGAGGCTTTACCAAAATATCTGCTATTTGCTCATCTATGGAGATATATTGGAGAACCACTTCTCTTTTCTGGACTTCATCACAGAGAATAAAATTCTTGATCTCAATGTACTTCAGTCTGTAATGGAACACTGGTTTTCTCTGAAGGCTTCATATAGCTCTGATCATTACAGTATATCATAGTCGAATTCAAAACTTTTGTTCCCGACTAGCTCATGACATTGTGGCAAGGCTCAAACTGAAACAGATCCAAGTAGCACTTCTTTTGTCATCATGAGAGTTTTCCATGGATTAGCAATCCATCATCCCATACTTCTGAGTAACTATTCTGATACACTATCTCTGTCATAGAAGATTTTCACCATGCTTCTGTTGGATATGAGATACTCTGCATCAAGTTGTTTGAACCCATACAAGGTATTCTTATATTTGCATACATGCGTCTCTTTCTGGTATAAGCTTCTTTCTCACTTTCTTTATTGGGAAGAACAATCTTTTGCATGTAAATTCTAATCCATGGATACTACAAGAGGTATATCGGTTTACTGGAACAAGCTGTTGTCATAGTCTTCTCCCTCCTTCTGGAAGAAACTCTGAATCTTGCAATTCTTCCATTCGTAAGTTTTTTTCACATTTTCTTACATACATTGTTCTTTATCGTAACTTCCATTTCTTTTACTTGATTGCTTCTTAGTGGGTTCAAACCAAACTGGTAGTCTTGTGATTCTTGGTATAATAACTGGTTGTTCTTTCTTTTCTTTCTTTCTTGGAATATTCATGTTCTTCCTCATGTCTCTCTTTATCTCCTGGGTCCATGGGTTCTTCTATATTCCCTAAATATTCCAACTTCTTTCTTTCATCATAGAATCATTGATGTAGATGGACAACCAAGGATAGTTTAAGGCTTCTTTTCGAAGAAGATTTGTTCGGGAGTCAAACTGAACATGTGCGGTTTATCATGGAAGCTACTTTCAATTGGAACATGGATAGATACTTCATAATCCTTAATGGATCATATCATTTAGGATTAGATCCCTCCTAATCCTTTCTTCATGCATGAATGCATGCTCTTCTTTTGGAATTTTGTAATCAACTCCCTCCATCTAAGAGAGTCCACACTTCCGTCTGCATCCTTATTTCCTTCTGCAAAGTGTCACAAGTCTTTTTCTAATTTACTCTTGACTGCCGACTTCTTTTTATTTTGACTTCTTCTTGGTCTCTTTCAAGTTTGATTACAATTTCAGCTTATCTGACATTTGTTACTTATATACTAAATTCCACAGGAATTGTTACCAAGGGTTGTCAACACACTTCATCTTTTCATGTGTATTTCTCGACTTGTAGTCATCATGATAGAAATCCTTGTCTTGTTATTCTTCCATAGGTATTGTTTCACTTGAACATATTATCTTCTAAGAAATATATATGCAAGACATGTACAAAAACTGTGTAAACATGGTATGTACAGGAACTTTGAAGAATATTGTTACCTTATCTTAGAAGAAGTCTGTTTTATCCTGCTTGGCCTTGTTTGAGGGTTCCCTTTCTTTGACAACTGATGCTTCGTCTATTTCCTTCCTTAAGCCAAACTTCCTCTTATTCCTGAAATTATTGAATTTTGTTGTGAAGGCTTGATCATCGTATTTCTTTTGGGATTTCTCTTTTGCGCTAATCCTTGATTCTTCTTGTGCACAATAAGTCCAATGCTTGTCAAAAATGCATCCCATGTCTTGGGAAGGCTATTGAGTACTAGATTTACTAGTTCCTTGAAATGATTTCTTCAATAACTTGTAGTTGATCTCTTAACTGAGAGATTCACACAAAGTATGATGTTATGCTTTCATCATCATTCATTTTCATGTCACGAAGATCATTCTTCAGACTCATTACTTGTCCAATGTTTTTGACTGAGAAGAGATTAGTTGGGGCATCATACATCTTCTTAGATGAGTCAAGATGAGAGATGTAGGGTATCAAGTGGTATTTTACAGAGTCCACTATGATACTCATGGAATTGATGTCATTGTCCTTGAACTTCTCCATAATTGCAATGTTTTGAGGTTCCTTCTCTTTTCCTTCTTAAAACTGTGGTTCCACGGTCTTTCCTTTCATGACATCCAACACTTTATTCTTGGAAAGGATGAGGTCAATCCTTGTCTTCCATGCTCTGAAGTTAGAAGCCCTTTATAACTTGTTTTTTTAATTCATAGAGTAATTCATGACTACTTTGACTTGGTCAACCTTTGACTTTGATCAAAAACTCAAACTTGACGTCTTAGCTTGCTGAGAGTACTAGGAGGTGCGCTAGGTTAGGGCACACTAGGCTAGCCAGACATTAGGTCAATCTCTTCACTTAAGGTGACTTAACAAGAGGGTTAGGGTTTCGTTGCTGCAACAAAAACTTTGATTGCAACTTCAACTGTAACTGAGAAAATCCTCCCAATCTATCTTCCAATAGTTAGAATGTCTGAAGATAGTGTGGGCCCATAACCTCTTAGAAAATTAGGTGTGCTCATTTAACCATAGACAATATAGCAATATTGTCACCCAACCATAGGATGAAACCACCCCCGAGGAACTTAACCTTGACAGAGAATAATTCTAGAAGCAAACTGATCTAGGTGGATATCAGTGGCCACCCACCTTTTCCAACTGGCTCAAAACAATTTTCTGGCAATTTTGGTAATTTACTATTTTTAGCAGTTTTTAACTTCCGGGGCCATTTTGAGGGCCCAAATGAAAGTTTTTTGGGATCGATCTTCTCATTGATAGCCAAAGGCTTTGATTGAGCCCCCAAAATGAATCTCCTCGACGATGCCTTTCCAACGAGCTATCGTGCACTCCAAATGAAGATCGTATGCCAAAGTTATGCCCCTGGGAAGTTGATACACCAAACTACCCAAAATGAGGTCCACAAAACTGTTGGCTTTTCATCTTCCAGGGTGAGGGTTTTGGATTTTCTTTATGATAAAGAGGCCTTTGGAGCCTCATTGTAAAATCATCTTCTTGCGAATGTGAGTAGCAGACACATCTCTTCTCAGAGATAAGCTGTCACCATTCTGGTGAGTCTTTCACTCTGTATTTTTACAGTCTTTGTACATTTTCGCTCATTAATAGAAAATTGTGTATTACTATATCTCTGTGTTTATGGTTGCATCTTTGATACATTTCTGTTATATTATTGGAAATCAGAGAAATATTTGTACATTGCTTTATTGTATCTCCGCTCTCATTTTGTGCCGAAAATAATACGGATCACAAACTCTAGGCCTAATAGCCAATAAATGCAGTGTACCTCTCTCCAGAGCTAGCGCACAAGGAAAAAAGTCCAAACCATAACCAAGAGAAAGTCCAAGCTTAAAACCAAAAATACAAGTTGCAGTAGCTGTAGCTGCAGCTACTCTCTAGACTTGCGCACTTACTAAATTTCTGCAATGCGCACTAGATTTCTGTAGTTGCGAGTTGTATATGTACAAATGAGCTCTGACATCCTGTATTTATACTGCTCTTCCTTATCTTTCTGGGCCAACTTCTCTTTCTAGAGGATAAAAAATCAATATTAATTATTTTCTTTAGCCAACTTGTCTTCTAGGGTTATGTACAATGCTTTAGGGTTTCTTCTTGCTTCCCAGAATATTCTATTCTTGTCAGGGTTACACATTGAGGTTTAATACCTCCTGCAACTACCATAGTATCAACAAGACATTGACTATGAGGAGACTTTTGCACCGGTTTCCAAGATTGATTCCATTCGGTTAGCTCTAGCTATTGCAACAACTAAAAAGTGGGAGGTACACCATATGGATGTGAATAATGCATTCTTACATGGAGATATTAATGAGGAGATATATATGGAGAAACTAGAGGGATATGTTCATGATCCATCATTATTTTACAAATTGAGGAAGTCATTGTATGGACTCAAGCAAGCACCTCAGGCATGGTATTCTAAAAAGAACTCTTATCTTCTATCTAGAGGTTTTCTTAGATACAAATCGGATCCTAATGTGTATATGATGAGGAACACATATTCCCTTCTACTGATAGATCTATATGTATATGATTTACTCATCACAAAGAGGTAAGCCTCCTCCATTGCTGCAGTAAAGAATTCTTTGCATGACATGTTTTCTATGAAAGATATGGGACTATTACATTAATTTCTTGGTCTTGAAATTAGCCAGAATGATTCATGAATCAAAATGTCTCAGTCCCAATATGCTAGAGATCTACTTGATAGGTTTTAGATGACTTTTTTCAAGCTGACTCCAACACCCTTTCAGTTAGGGGTTAGATTAGAGGATGTCGGTGCATCGCCTTTGGTTGATTGTACTAGATATCGAAAATTGGTTGGGGGTCTTCTCTACCTTACACACTCTCAACTATACATCTCTTATGTAGTTGGATAAGTTATAGGTACATCTAGGAACCACATGAGCTCCACTAGAAGGTAACAAAGAGGATTCTGAAATATGTCAAGGGGACTACCAACTTTGGTATACACTATGCAACATGATATTCAATAGATCTTGTTGGTTACATAGACTCAGATTGGGCAGGTGATAACACTGATCACAAGTCCACTTTAGGATATGTCCTCTACCTTGAATCAAGAATGATTTGTTGGTCAAGTAAGAAACAATCGACAATTGTTTTATCATTAGTAGAGGCAAAGTACATGGGTGCAATGAATGTTACTACTCAGGCTATTTGGTTGTAGAAATTTCGAACAGAGTTGGGAGTTCATTTTCATCGTCCGACAATTATATGGTGTGATAATCAAAGTACCCTCAAGATGTGTAGAGACCTGGTTTATATGTAGCGTACCAAGCACATCGAGGTTCATATGCACTTTAGTCGAGAACATATTCATGACAGAGTAATTGATATGCAATTATGTCCACTTTTCAGAGTAGGTGGAAGAAATATTCACAAAGCCTTTCATTGAACATAAGTTTGTCTCATTGAAGTACATTCTAGGATTGAGGGATACATCAACTTAACAACTGAACATGTTAGCATTACTTTTTTGTTAGCAACATATTTTGAGGGGGGGGTTTTGTTCCCACTGGGTTTTCCCTTTTTACCTCACTTTTGTTCAATTGTTATGAATCTATACTTGTACATGAGTACCTAACATGGATTCATATTGAAGGGACTCATCATCATGCACACCCTAGTTGTGTTTCACCGGGGGTGTTGGGGTACATGCTCAACTACATACTTAGTGATATATTCATTTTTTCCATTTTCCTACTATTTAGGAGGATTGATATTTACAACATGTTTATTTATAGTAGGTTTATTTTAATCTAGTGGCTGCCTATATGTAATACCACAGGCTTCCAAAACCATGGGCTCATAAACCACCATTAGGAAAATGATATTTTTTAGGGGAAGAACACTTGATTCCTTGATTTTAGGAGATAATTCCTATTTCATGGCTAGAGAGTGCACTTGAGTGAGAATATTATTTTCCTAAGGAAGTGCACATTACCCATCTTATCCTTGGAGTTAACCCATTTCACTTATTTACCTATTTTTAGTGAATTTCCATATTTATAAAATTCTCTCCCAATTAGGACTTTAGTTCCATTCTTGGACTTTAGTCTTATTCTAGGAGAGTTTTTATATTACGGAATGCATGTTGACTTCATGTAGGGTTCTCACTAAGTTCACACCTACATTTTTGACCTTTTCCTATTATTAGCAACTTTTGAGTTTAGTTAACTGTTGCTAGTGAGAATGGTTATTGTTGTTACTTGAGCATGCACATGGAAACCCCAACCTAGTGCGCATTACTTATCATGTGAAGAGTCCTATATATTGTACTCATAATCAAGGATTAATACAATGTAATTCGAGTTGGTTTCTCAGTCTCTTATATGTGAAGATTGATTCTATTTTTCTCTCTCCTCTCTTTCTTTTGCAATTAACTAGTGTAGTATTTCCAACTCACAATTAGGTCTTGGAGTGTGGTTTAATCCTACATATAAGGGCCTTTACATCCCAAAATATCCAATGAAAAATATACATTGTGATTCAAATATCCAAATTCATTTCAAATCAAGAAGTGCTTGGCATATAATAAGGAGATTATTACCTGAAATAAACCACAGGATGACACATATACACATGAATTTTTCAGAATAATGAAATAATGGTTTTGGATACTGCTTCATGAGATCTAAAACCACCTTTGACGACATGGATTCCCTTGCCATTGTGGAATTTTCCTTGTGGCTGCCACCCATGCATCCTGACTCCACTTGGTAGCACCTAGATGACTCCATGTCACCTTACCAATCCACGTCATATTTTTGTTACCTGTCCAAAATTGGAAAATTTTCATTGATCTTGTAATATTTTTTTTTTTTCAATTTCCTCCATAAAATTGCCATGTGTTTTCTAGGCTTGGATTTTGCACCTTGTCCATTCTATACATTCATTCAGAATTGAGAGAATTTTCCAATTTCCTCATTTCCCCCCAATTAGTCTCCTTGTGGAATTCTATCAAACACTTAGTTTGCAAACTATATTATCTCCAATTTGCACTAAGAGAGTTTGTCAAACACTTTACAAACTACCCACAATTTTCTTCATATACAGGTTGAGTTCTGGAACATACAACCCCAGTGATGTAACCAATAGCTATAATACCAAATTGTAATGTACCCACTACCCTTTGTCAACTGGTGAGGATATGAGGTACCACTTGAAAACACATTTTTCCATTTCTCTTCTTTCTTTGATACCGTAATCCTCACTATCTTGTTATGAGTTGGTTAATGCATGCACAAACATGACCATGCAAGTAAAATTAGATCATTCACAAGTATAGATGTAGATGAGACATGCAACAAAACAACATTTAATTAATAACATACACAAAATTAATTCAACATGATTACAATAAACCATAAACATTTATCTTTATGGGAATAATTTACCAACTGGATGCAGATGAAAGACATTCCTTCCAACCATACGCTATGTGTTTCCCATAATATTTCTGTAATAGGTCCACCCATGAGATGAGGCTATGAGTTCACAAGGATATATTTTCCTATGGATAGCTCTAATACTCTCACACAACTCAATTTCCCTAGAACTCATAAGCTGTAAACTCTCACAATATTTCCAATCCACCAACTCTTTTTCCCCTTTAGTCTACAAAACCCAATGAATGGGATCCCCTTCTATACCATGTAGTCCCTCGTGCTATCGTACTTTCCTCCAAGGCTCTAGCACATATTGGTAATGAAATCTCTTTGTCAGGGAATCTAGAAATTCCCAGTTATAATGAAGTTTTCTTAATTAAAATAATTCCTCCTAGACATGGCATAATTCTCACATAGTATTTGCAACAACCATACTCCTATTACATGTCATAGTGTGGAATAGGTTCTCCCAACAACCTCTAGGAAGAATGAATGGTGTAAATCCCTCACGACAATCAAAAGTTAGGATTACATTTGTATGCTCCCAACTCACCACGTGTCTTCCTAAGAAGCCCATGTACTTCACCTGAAAATTAGTCCCAAGGTTGATATAACTTATGATAACATAGGACAAGGACTTAGGCTTAGGATTTAATTACTATTATTTTACTTTCGCCCCCTTTTGAGACCCTTAAGCCCCCTTTCATTCCTCTCTTGTCGAATCATACCCCCCCATGTATTTCATCCTTCTCCATCTGCAACCAATGATGTACTTTTTTTTTATTCAATGTAAATTTACACATTTACATCATTGTTCGACTCTTGGTTTTTCATCATATACACATTTATACGTTGCTAATGTAGGGATCAAAATTGGGGTGTTACACATGCAATCTCTTGGTAAAGTTATGCCAAGTCTGAAACATCAATTTAATAAGTAGTTATGCTCTTGGTAGTTGAGTGTGTCAACTATTTCTTTAAAATACACTCCATCAAAGTTGGTATTCATGATAGTGGTTGCATCAGTAACCATGAAAACTATGGTAGATATTGGGGGCCTTAACATGCCTCTAAATGTAATAGGAGTGAGGGAAACATGGGCTTTGAAAACTTCCTTTAGACTCATGATGTGATGTTTAGTGTCAAACCACTTGGAGCACCACTGAATGATTTCTTAGAGGTTGAAAACATTAGGAACACAACTTGCTCTACCTAAACTAGAACATCAAATCTTGTTATCCTTCTGCTATTGTTCCTTCATTTATGAGTACCACTCTTATGATGAGGTTCAATGATAAGCCTTATATCTATGTGCTAGTGTGTTCAACATATCAATGTAATAAGGTTCATAATTTATCCTCACGACCATCTTTGATTTCTTGTTCACAAAATGCAAAACCCTATGTGAAGTGTCATCAACTAGTGATTGTATCATCTATGTTCTTCCATCAACTTTGTGTGAACTAAGGAATTCCATAAACTTCTATCATTTCAGACAATTCGATGTTAATTTTGAAATGACACCATGAATGGGATAAAATAYGATGTTAGTGAAAATTAATGTGAATTGATGRTGCCKCCATTGRAGGTATAAATGATGCAAAAAGGATTRGAATTGAAAATAAAGGTCTTCCACATTCCACATGCARAATGCAGGSATATGACACATAAAAATATTGCTTGAAGAATACTTTGCATCCTGCATAGGATGCATAGAAGTGGATATGTGGGGATTGGGTGACAAAACRTAATGGAAATGARACTTCCATTTTCTACACTSTGCATGCAAAATGAAGAATGAGGAAACACAAGGGTGAGAAAGGAAACATTGGAAACCAAAACCCACACCCCACACTTTACATGAAAAATGTGAAATGCGAGAGTTATGACAAAGAGAATCCTAATGGGTGATTAAATAAAAATCATTAACGATCACTTGGAAAGAAAAAAAATATTAAAGAAGTGAGAGAGGGAAAACATATGACAATTAAAGGGCTTCTTAGAGAAAGGATGGCCTTAGAGAAGGTTTCTAAATTATTATTATGTTCTTGAATGTGAGAGGTTTTGGGGGTGCCCATAAATGCAATACATAAAACCATTGTTTGTTGTATACAAGCTAGATATATTATTAGTTCAAGAAACTATGTGTAACAGGAAAAGAACAATACAAGTTCTATCTTCTTGTTAGAAAGATTGGTATTTTTTCACTTTGGATGCAAAAATCCAAGAAGGAGGTTTGGTGACACGTTGGAATATGAATATAGACCCTATAATTATAAGTATCATGTTGTAATGTAGATCCAAGGAACCGAGGAAGGTGTTTAATATTAATAATTTATATGGGACTTATAATGATAGGAAGGCTTTCTAGGAAAATCTTATTCTCCAAGTTAGCCTAAGAGGAGAAAATGTAATCATTGAGGGTTATCTCAATTTGACCTTGAAGGCTAGGGGATTTTGGGGAGAAACAACTAGACTAAACCATTTAAGAGATTTTTTTTGTTCACATTTTTTAAGAATTGAAGATAATTGGTATAGGGCCTATTTAGGTAGTCCCTACCTGGAGAAACACAAGTAGCAAGGAGGGAATATCTAAAAGGCTAGACATGTTCTTAGTATATAGAAAGACAATAGAAGAATATGACTTATCGAAGTACTAGGTGGGTATTGGAGGGTTATAATATTATTTACCTATCCTTATCCTAATTGAATCAAACCCTCAAAATGCACCATCTCAGTTAAAATTTAATCACACCTAGTTAGAGGGGGACGACTTCAGAGCATTCATAATTCAAAATTGATAGAGGTATGGTAATAATTCTTGTGAATCAGCAATGTTTCAATTTGTTGAAAATATTAGTAGGGTGAGGAAACTAGTTGTGGAGTGAGAAAGACAAAAAGTTGAGGAGAGGTAAAGAGAGTTGAAGAAAGTAGAAGAGGGAATAAACAAGATTTTTGAAAAAACAAAGAAGCGAGTTTTTCATTGGAGGAAATTGAGAATCTCAAAATTTTGAGAAAATAGAAGGGTCTACTATAAAAGAGAAAGCTAAATGGAGGCTTAGAGTAGGGCCATCTAGTTGGTTGAAAGATACAAAATACAATTTTTTTCTAAAATTTTTCCATGCGTAGGAAAACTATCAATACAATATGGGAAATTACTACTCAAGAGTGTTCAAAGGTTAGATCCTTCTCATAACTTACAGAGAAAGGAAGAAGACACTTTAATGATTCATTTCATGAGCCAAGAAATGAAAAAATAACAAAAATGTTGAAGGTAGTATCTCTACTCCCAAGACTTATTGATGATACCTGGAATGAGGAACTTGGAGTTGCAATTTCTAGGGAAGAATTGAAATCAATCTTGCAGTCTTCTAAGAAGGAAAAAATTCCAAGTCAATATAGGTGGATAGTGGAATTTTAGTTAGAATTTTATGATCTACTTGACGAATACTTGCTAAGAATAATAGAAGAGTCAAGAAGCTATGGAAATTTTTTGAGTGCCCTTAATGCAACCTTAATTGCTTTAATTCCAAAAAAAATTGAGACATACTCCTTTGATGATTATAGACCAATATCCATGTGCAAATTTTTCTACAAGATCATTTCAAAGATATTGACCAATAGATTGAAATCTCTTCTCTTAGAGGTTATAATGGAGGAACAATTCAATTTTATATTCATTGGAAAATCTATGATGTAGTTGGATTAGCCAAGGAGGAGATGCATGCAATAAAGGTGGATAAACTACCAGTAGTGGTCATGCAAATTGTTTTGTCAAAGACACATGGCAATTTTCGTTGGGCATATTTATGGTTTCTCTTGTTTCAAATAAGGATAAAAATTCAAACAATGAACTTGATTATGGGATTCCTCTATTTATTATCCTTTGTGGTCTTGGTAAATGGATCTCCTTCAATATTTTGAAACACTTTCGTGGGTCTCAAACAAGTATGTTTGATGGCTCCTTTACTCTTCTTTCTAGTTGTTGAGGGTCTAAGGAAATAGATAAAATAAGCCAAAAGAGAAGGGTCCATTAAGGGGATAAAGGTGGTAGGAATATGATTAACTCATATTATTTTCATTGATAACATCATGTTATTTGGTTTAGGCTTTTTATAGGAGATGTACAAATATAATGAAACATTGGACTTATACCATAAGGAAACTAGTATGGAAGTAAACATACAAAAATCATCTCTGCTCTTTAATGGGTTGGAGGAATAAATGGAGATTCAAATATCCCAAATCATTCCACTCAATGTCTTACTAATGGATACAAGTTTTAAGTATTTCGGTTTTCACCTAAAACCACATGCCTACAAATTTTCAGATTGGCTTTGGCTATATAAAAAAATAGAGGATAGCGTGACAAATTGGTGTTTCAAGGGGTTATTTCGTAGGGGTTGGCTAATAATGTTCAAGTTAGTCCTAAAAGTATCTCAGTCTACTAATTGTCCTTGGCCTATATTCAAAAGGGATTTTAGACAAAATTAGAAGAACATGTTTTAGCTTCCTGTAGACTAGGAAGAGAGAAAAGGCGGGGATCTCATTGGTGAAATGGGTCAGAATGACAAGATAAAAGGAGGAAGGAGGTTGGGATCTTAAAAGAATTTATTTATTTCATCAAGAATTGACAACAAAGTGTTTATGGAGACTATTACACAATGAATATTTATGGGGGAAAATGATGAAGAAAAAATATCTTGGAGATTGTATAATAGAATGTTAGTTAAGGAGTGAGAAAAATTCATTCAAGAGCATTTGTAATATGGAAGTTTATGTCTAAGGAATTCCATTTAGTAGGTGTGTGGATACAATATGAAATAGGTAAAGGAAATAAGGTTAGGATAGGAGAAGACCCTTGGATTAGCTACTTTGGAAACTACAAATTGACAAATCCACTAGTAAACATTATTCATAATTATGGAATTTTTAATATGGCAGATGTAAAATATCCAATATACTAATTCAATGGAGGGAATAATGGATGAGTGTATAATATTAAGAATGAAATCTTTATACAATTGATATAACTCATAGTGTTCTTAAACTCAATGAGCAAGAACGTGAAATTAAGTGGTCAAAGAATAAAGGACCCAAGACTTATATTGCTAAATTAGGGTATGGAACCATAATAGAGGTAGAATAAGTAGGGGAAAAATGATGGCGGAAAAAATATGGAATCTACGCATTTCTCTTAAACTAGGATTTTCTTGTGGTTGACAATGTCTAACAAAATCCTAACTAGGGATAATGGTCATAAGAGAAATTGGCATGGCCCTAGAAGATGTATTGTGTGCAAAAATGACAAGGAAATAATAGATCATTTGTTCATTCATTACTCATATGGTAGGGAATTTTAGAAGGAAGTATTAATGTTAAAAAATGGTAACATTGGATGAAGAGAGGTATATGTGCAAGCTTGTTTTGAATATTGGTATAAAGATTAAGTAGTTGTGGATCATAAGGCTTTACCTTGTTTCATTTTATGGGGTTTACTCCTACTACAGTTGTTCACTAGATTAGATATGCCTATGGAGGATTAGGGTAACCTACAAAATAAAAACCCCATATAATTCTAAGGACTCTATAGATTGACAAAAAGAAGGATTGATTTTTTTTAGACAATGTTAGTCAAGGAACTCCAAGAATTTGTGGTGCTAGTGGTATTTTTTTTATAAATGGAAATAATTATTTTTTCATTCAAGTATGGAGCATGTAGTATACCTAGGGAGGTAATATGGAGTTAGTGGAATTCATTTAATATATGAGAATGTGGTCATTCAATGTAAGGTGGAGTAGGTCCACTATATTAATAAAGACCCACTATGGTAGTTAGATGTAATAAATGTGAGAAGACTCTCTAGAAGGTTCTTAGGAGATAGAGAGAGCTATATAAAGAAGTGTAAGAAATGTAATGAAGCATACTGAAGAATATTGTGAACATATCGAGCATTTCTTGAAGAGTGTTATCCTTCCTTAAGGATTAATATATGGTGTTACCCTACCTCAAGGGTTTTGACTATTTCTTGTGTTTAGTATTTTGGTGAATGGTTTGGTTTATTCATGGTTATTTCTGAAGTATATTTGCAGATTTATTAAGGTACTTAACAATTGGTATGAGAGAAATTTCCTTGGTCAAAGAAGGGGAGAATGTTTTGACTCTTTTTTGCAGATTTTTTTCTAGGAAAAAGAGGGCGACGCACTTCAGGTTCAGATCTGAACATTTATGAGCAGAATTTGGTCAACCAAATTGATATTTGAATTACTCTCAGAAAATTGCCCAGTTTTTTAAAAAAAAAATCAGCCGAAACGATGTCCAAGAAGTAAAGTTATGAGCATTTTAAATTCAACGGTTTTTCAAGATTTTTATTTTTTATTTATTTATTTTTTTTTTTCCGGAAAAAACCGCGATTTTCTGCAGTAAGTTATTTTTAACCCTAGTTTTTGTTGAAGATTTATCCCAAGAAAGATGATTTTTACTGAAAAATATGATGGCCCTAATATTGAAGAATTCATAAAATACTTGAAGTCATTTTGGAAAAATAATTGGAAACAATGGGTATGGTATCAAAGCACTTTCCTTGGCCAAATAAGGGGAGAATGTTTTGGCTTTTTTTTACAGATTTTTTCTAGGAAAAAAAGGGTAGCACACTTCAGGTTCATATATGAATATTTATGAGCAGAATTTGGTCAAACAAATTGTATATTTGAATTCCTCTCGAAAAATTGTCCAATTTAAAAAAAAAATTAGCTGAAACGGAGTCCAAGAAGTAAAGTTATGAGCATTTTAAATTCAACAGTTTTTCAGGGTTTTTTCGAAAAAAACCGCGATTTTATGCAGTAAGTTATTTTTAACCCTAGTTTTTGTTGAAGATTTATCCCAAGAAAGATGTTTTTTACTGGAAAAGATGATGGCCCTAATATTGAAGAATTCATGAAATACTTGAAGTCATTTTGGAAAAAGAATTGGAAACAATGGGTATGGTATCATGTAAAAGGTGATGCAGAAATTTGGTGGAATTCACATAGCTATAGCCAATTGATGACACTTTCTGATGAAGCACTTGAAAAATTTCTTTTATATAAATGGTCTCATGCTACTAAAGGGAGAAACACAAGTTTATTTTCAGGTGGCAAATCTATATTACAGGTTCATGGTTGTATTCATAAAGAAAATGTCATTGTTTCTATTAACCCTAGTTGCCAACAAATTTTTATCGATGTTTAGTTGGTTAATATGGATAAATATGTGTTGAGGGTGAAAATGTTCAAATTTTTAAATATTTGAAGCTCAATATGGATAAATATGTGTTGCATTCAAATTTTTATGCTATGGATATGGATGAAGTGGATATTGTTTTGGGATATCCTTGGATGGAATCAGTTGGTACGGTTAATATTAATGTTCAAAAGAAGTTTTTAAAGCTTTGGTACAAGAAAAAGAAAATCACATTGCACGGTGTGTCTCTTAGTAAGAAATATGGGCCCACAAAGGCCAACAAAGAAATTATTTCATAGTTTGAATTTGAATCTGAGGTAGAGTCTACAGAAGGAAATGAAGCAAAACTACAGGAATGACATAATCATGAAGCTAAGGAGGTCATTGGCTCAAAGGCACATAATGTTGCATATTTGAGTAAAAAATAACATATTTCTACAGTTGTTGTATATCACCATCCACATCATATAGAGAAACATTTGTCATCAAGGAAAGAGCATGTGCATCAACACATTTATGCACCAACATGACACCATACAAGAAACAAATCAAGAGGTGCATGGAGGACTACTGACACTATGAGAAGAGCTCAGGCTACATAAACAATCCCATGGAAACCCCGACATGATGCATAGTAAGATCAAGGTGGCAAGGCAACATGTGGACATCATGTTTGACTTCCATTGAGATGAATGGATGGTTGTACTTGGTACCAGTTGGATACATTGCTTAGTTGGTCATATTATATGGTTTCTTCTCGCGTTTCGAGGACGAAACATGTGAAGGGGGATGGAATGTAGTATACCTAGGGAGGTAATATGGGGTACCTAGGGAGGTAATATGAGGTTAGTGGAAGTCATTTAATATATGAGAATGTGATCATTCAATGTAAGGTGGACTAGGTCCACTGTATTAATAAAGACCCACTATGGTAGTTAGATGTAATAAATGTGAGAATGCTCTCTAGAAGGTTTGGAGGAGATAGAGAGAGATATATAAAGAAGTGTAAGCAATGTAATGAAACATAGTGAAGAATATTGTGAATGTATCAAGCATTGCTTGAGGAGTGTTATCCTTTCTTAAGGATTAATATATGGTGTTACCCTACCTCAAGGGTTTTGACTATTTCTTGTGTTTAGTATTTTGGTGAATGGTTTGGTTTATTCATGGCTATTTGTGAAGTGTATTTGCAGATTTATTCAGGTACTTAACAGAGCATGTACAATGACAAACACTAGAGATTTTTTTTATGTCGTATGGTTACTTCTAATCTTCTAATTGATTGGGAAAATAATAAAAGCCTCAGAAAATTTGATGTTGGGTTCTATCATGAACAGTTTTGGAGGTAAGTTTGAAATTCCTAGATATATCATTTACTCCTATTTATAGAGAATTTAATGAGAAAGTAGACCGATTATCTAAGGACTCTCTATTAATGTAGGAAGGAATTCTAATTGAACAAGAATATAAAGAAGGTTGGACCTCCTTCCAAAAACTGCTTTCTTTCTTTACTGAATTTCTCTTTAAATCAAGATATTTGGTATAGTTTTTTTTAATTTGTTTAATTTCTTATAAGATTTGTTAAGGGCCAAATGTTGGGAACATATTGAATGTATTTTTGATGTTTTTTATGCACAAGAAAAGGTAAAAATGCCTAAGGAAGGAAGATTGCAATATTTAGTTTTAGAGCTCTTTGTTTGGGTCTTTTTACACTGAGGATAAAAGAGGCCTTTGGCTTTGCGAAGATGGTTAAAACAAGTATATATATATTTTGATTTCATTTATGAAATATTAAATACAATTTTTTTTCATAGAAAAAAAACACTAAATATGTTAAAGGAGAAACACAATGTATAGAAATACTAAATATATTAAAGGAGAATCACAATGTATAAAAATACTAAATATATTAAAGGAGAAACACAATGTATAGATCTATACATCTATGAGAAAAGGGTTAAATTTTGAAAAACATAATTGTGGTCAAAGCTTGTTAAGGAAATTCATTTCTTTTTGATGGGTAGTTATAGAAATAAAAAGCAACATATGGAAATTCATTTCTTTTTGATGGGTAGTTATAGAAGTAAAAAGCAACATATAAAGTCTTTTATAGTGATAAAGATGATTATCTTGTGAATACAAGGATTGTAACTCATTAAATATTATTAAAGGTCACTTTTTATTTTGAAAAAAGATCAAATCTGTGAGGAAGTATTCTCGTTTTGTCTGTGTTTATTTATTTTTTAAATATATATTATATTGTAATTATTTCTCAATATTATTTATGAAAGCGTTGGAGGCTTGTGGTGCTCGATACTATTTGAAAGATTAATTTCAATCTCAAAGTTATTTGAACTTTAAAGATGTTCTCAATTATAAGGAGTATATTGTCAAATCTCGTTAGCATAATTGGGTTCAAAGGGTTTGGTTTGTAGGGAAACCCATGTTAGAAACTTATTGTAGTTGGGAGGAGACACCTAAAATCGTCTAGTCAACTAAGGATTGGTGTGACCTAGGCTGGGTGCATTCCCCAAGTGATTTTGAAGGCTTAGATGCCCCTGGGTCGCAATTTCTTAACCAAAGGTTAGTCCCACAAGTCACGAACATACTAGCAAACAAAAATAAATAAATTCTAAGAAGCATATTCTTATTCAAAAGCTTAAGAGAA
>JASDQU010587778.1:46749-61376 GCA_032191745.1 Picea mariana | reverse complement strand
TTGCATAAATGACTGCCCAAAATTCATTTTTTGTAACAGTGTAGTTAAGTTCATCAGGGGTTAGGTTTTTACTAACAAAATAAATTGAATAATTTTGTAAATTTCCTTTCTGTCCCAAAACCACTCGTATTTTTGTCACAAAGGCATATGTAGATATGTGAAAAGGCAACGCCTAATTGGGTCCTCTCAATACTGGAGTTTTAGAAAGTTTTTATTTTAATGCATTAAAGGCAACTTGACAGTCAGAATCCCAGTAAAACTTGACATCTTTTGCAAGTAACTTAACTAAAGGAGATGCAATTCTAGTAATGTTTTTGATAAACTGTCTATAGTACCCTGAATGACCAAGGAAGCTCCTCACACCCTTTTCAGTGGATGGAGTGGGTAAATTGACAATGTTTTCAATCTTTGTTGGATCTACATGGATACCTATAGTTGAAACATGATGACCAAGCACAATACCTTCACTATACATCATAAAAAAAATTTCATTGCTCAGGGAAAGGCTTGTTTCTCGACATTTATTTAAAAATATTTCCAGGTTATCTAAGGCTTCCACAAAAGTATCTCCATAAAAAAAAACATTTTTCCATATATACCTCTACACAATCATCTATTAAATAAAAAAAAATGGCTAATACTTCCCTTTGGAAGGTGGTTGGTGCATTACAAAGTACAAAGGGAAATACTTTGTAGGCATAGGTTCCCCAAGGACAAGTAAATGTCGTTTTGTCTTGGTCTTTAGGTGCTATTCTTATTTGGTTATAACCACTGAAACCATCGAGGAAATAAAAGTATTTCTTTCCAGCCAATATGTTCAGGACTTGGTCTACAAAAGGTAGTGGGAAGTGGTATTTGAATGTGGTTTTATTGAGTTATCGATAATCTACACATACCCACCATTTTCGATTTTTCTTTGGAACTATAACCAAGGGTGAAACCCATTGGTTGTCTGATATAGGGTAGATGAAACCTACATCTAATAATTTTTTAAGCTTCCCTTTAACAATGTCTTTTAAGGCTGGGTTCATTCATCTTTGTGGTTGTTGGATTGGTTTGACATTTTCCTGTATATATAGGTAATGGGTGCAAGTATCCGGATGGATACCCTACATATCGATGTATTCCCAAGTAAAAGCTTTAAAAAATTTCTGCAAAATAGAAATTAATTGTTTCTATTGTGACTCATCAAGATTAGCATTAATGTTTAAGCTTTTTCTAGGAAAAATTTCAATCACATTGTTACAGGAATTTGTTACAGAGTTTACAGGAAACACGGTTTGGAATAAAGATGTTAAACTATTTGTTGTGTATGTCTCCTGAAAATTATTGCCAACAAGATAATCAATAGAAAAATGTTCAGATGATGAATCTTGTGGAGATGATGTAGATGTAGATGTAGATGGTTCGGAATTTGTTGTCTGGCCCCTAAAATATGGAGGAAAATTTGAATGGGAGATAAAATGATTGAACTGATTTTCTTTTGTATTTTCCTTAAGGTTTAAAGCTTGTGCAATGRTTAAAACTGGTTGAATGATTTCACTTTCTATGTATGTTTCTTCTAACCATTTGGMATGCTATAATTCATTCACTGATTTAGTTGGGGGGTATAGTGTAATATGTTTTATTTCATCTCCATTTGTTATTCTCATATCACMTGATCGACAACTAATGTATGCATCAGTTGTTTCCAACCATGGTCTACCCAAGATTAAAGGATGTCCACCCAAATTGGATTTGGGTTGAAGAATCATTAAGTATGTTGGGTATTTCCATGAATCTAATGAAAYTGTGACATCTTTGACTATACCCTCTAGTTTTATTTTGGATCTGTCTGCTAGTTCTGCAATTGTAGGGATTGGTCCGAGATTTACAATTTTTAAACTTTGCATGGTTTCTAATGTCATGAAATTTATTGTTGCACCTAAATCTATGAGTGTGTTTGGGATGGAAAAGTTATTGAAAAATATTGTAACCACTGGAATTCCAAGGTCAACATACTTGTCTGTTATTGGTTAGGTGGCTATCAAACTTGCTAGTTTCCCAATCACTTGTATCGTTTCTGGATCCTTTCTTTTCTTTGCAATCCTTTTATTACACAATTTCCTCATTGTTTTAGCATATATTGGGATTTATTTAATGGCCTGTAATAAGGGATTTTTTATGAAAACACTTTTCAGTTCTTCTAAAATATCAAGTTTAGGTAAAATTTCTGGTTTTTCTTGCTTTTCTATCAATAATTGTTGAGGAAAAGGTATTGTTTTAAAGTGTTGAATGTTTTCCTGTTTTTTTAATGACTATTTTTCTATTGTTTATTTTTATCTAATTGAGTTTCCTCTACCTCTTCTTCAATTATTATGGGGGATTTATGATTTATTACCCTTCTTAAGCGCAGACTGATTTCTTGTAATTCAGCAGGAAATTCCTATAATACTACAGGAGAAATACCATAAGTGGGAACACTATCTACTTCAGTCTTGTAGGCAACTTTATCTTTTTGGTTGTTTGGATTTGCTACTGGCTGGGAAAGAATTGGTTTATGTCGTGGAGGCTGTTGAGATGAAGGGATTTGTAGAGATTGAGAATGAGTTAGTTGAGGTGGTGGAAGTGATGGAAAGGATTGTTGCAAGTATGGTGGATTCAATTGATATTGTTGTTGTTGGGGGCAAAATTGTTGTTGTTGATAAGATTGTCGAGGATAATTTTGTTGTTGAAAATTGTAAGGTGGTTGATTACCATGTTTATTGCCTCTCTAATTTTGTTGATAAGGTGGATTGTAATTTTGTTGAGGAGGCCATGATTTCCATGGCATGGGAGCACCCCATGATGTTTGTGCAGGACTTTGAGTGGGAAATGAAGAAAATTGATTAGAAGGATTTGGAAACATACATGTTGGCCTTGGTTTCCATGGTTGTCTAGCTGCTATGTTATACAATGCTTCTACTTGTTCATTATCTCCATTGAACACAACCTTCAGTCCAAGCAGCGAGGGACAATCTTCTATTGCATGCTTTTCTGCACAAATTTTACAAATTTGAACTTTCTTAAGTGAACATTCATTTTTAGGATGCTTCCCTCTACAATCAAGAAATAAAATGGCTAAATATGCAGTTTCATCTTGCTGACGTTTCTTGGCATTAAAAAAATCAAACTGAGAATTTAATATACCCATAAGTTTAGTTTTAAAGTTTTCTAGCAAGTTACCAATTTAAACTTTACTAATACTTCTGGGTGCAGATTTTGTTACGTTTGACAGGGCATCCCTTTGACTTTTTCCAACTTTAGCTTTTCCCCTTGAATATTTCCTGCACAAATTAGCAATTTGTTCATATGAAAGATGAGATATCATTGAAACCCATAAGATTAAGAATATCAATATTTTCATCATGAAGCCCTTTTAAAAATATGGTATGGATGACATTAAAATTTAAGGAATTATGCTTTGAGTTTTGCAAATTATACAAAAATCTTTCCAGGTAATCTTCCAAGTTTTCTTCTTCCTACTATGCCATCCTGGAGATATCTTCTTTTGAATACCTTGACCTAAAATAGGCTTGATACTTTTTAAGAAATATCTTCCTCATGGTGTCCCAATGTGCTATTGTACTTTCACCTAGTCCCATAAACCACTTTAATATAGTGCCTTTTAGAGTGGCAAGAAACAATCACAATTTGTAAGCATCATTAGTACACCCACAAGTTTGGCATAAAATATCAAATTCAAATAAAATTCATCAGGATATTCAGAAGGCATGCCATAAAAATTAGGCAGAACAGAAGGAGGAATATTTTTCATTTTTAATTCATTTCCAAATTAAGCAGGCATATCTAAAATAGGAAATCCAAATGTAACTTCTTCTTCTTCTTCACATGTTTTGTTCCTATCTTCATTTGGACCTCTTTCTCGTTCACCTCCTCCTTCTGACATTATTTCTCCTTCTCCACATCCTTCTCGTCTTGGTATTCTTTTTCTTTCTTCCCCACCCCTCGGTCCTCGTTCACCTTTACCTTCCTTTATTGGCATCCTACCTCCTCTAATAATAGATTCTTCATCAGCCATCTTGTTCTCCCAAAAGATCCAGAACTGTTTACTAGGTGTTTTAGTAGGTGACTTAGTAGATGGTTTTGAATGTGTCTTAGTAGATGGCTGTGAGGGTGGTTTAGTAAGTGGTTTTGTAGGGGAGGAGGGTAGGTTTTGATTTTTCTAAGCTTTTTTATTTTTCTGGAGCAACTTATTTTTCTAATTTAATGAACCTACCTTTACTATCCCTAGGCTTAACCATTTTATGCATTCAATATACGCATGACAAAGACTTGTGAATACTCACTAAAGTGAATGTGCAGGTTCTTACCTCTCTTCTTACCGTTTTCACTCCTTGTTGAAAATGCACATATCAAAAATAAAAATGCAAACAAGAATTTGACAATAGAAATTTAAAATCAAAACTAAAGGAAAATGAAAACCAAGAAAACAACAGAAAGAATACAATTTCAAAACTAATTCCTATAGTGCCTCCCCGGTAACGACGCCAAAATGTTGGGTTGATCTAATGGTCTAGATTTCTTAGCATTTTCTATCAATCCAGGTAGGTAAACTTATGAGGCATAGGCACAATATGTGCATAACTAATCTTGAGATTGCATAAAAACTTCTACTAATATCAAAATAAGAAAATGCTAGACTCACAAAAAAAAATTGGTTCTTTTGGTCACAATCTCTCGGATTTGACTATCAATGGTAGGGAATCATATCACAAATAAACTTTCATTTGTACTTATTTGTAAATACACTGTGTTTTAGTCAACCAAGCTCTAAGACTAACAAGGGGTATTTCGAAGTGTGAGTTAAAAGGTTGAATAAAAGGTAAATTATTCTATCAATGCAATAAGGAAATGTGTTGATAAGAAAAATAGAAAGAAATTATAGAATTGGTTCAAACTCCAAATATATTTGTGTGATGACTACTAGTATGGCACAATAGATGAAAGATCATTCAAGTAATTGATTGTCTTTAACATCAATATCCGAAACAATTATTAATCACCATAATCAGAGTAACGTTTCCTATAATCAAAGTCTTAATATATAGGAAATTACATCAGTGCATGTAAATATACAATAATATGAAGGAAATTAATAATATAACTTCTAAAACAACTATGGAAATACAACACATACTAGGGGGGCCTCCTAGAATATGTTAAAGAAAACTCAGACTGTAGAATAAATCTTAAAACATAAATTTAAGTCAAAGCTCCATTATATTAAAACTTCAATGCAATTCAACATCTACAATTCAAGTCTTGGATCATAATCTCAATATTCTCACTAACTTATATATCACATGTTTTTTAATATTTATACATATCTTAGGAATTCGAGTGCTTTTCATTTACACTATGTTTTACAAAACTCATTACAAGAAAATCATTTATATATTCATTTTAGCGATTATCATAATTTCTCCAAAATTTTCTGATTTGAATCCTCGATATTTTATTTGGGTGAATCATATTCCTCTCTCATGGCATCACGTTTATGATTCTGTGAGTTGGCTAGTGGATTTGTAGCTATTTCTGTTAATTCCCTGTAATTACCTATCGGATTTGACCATGGGTTGACCATGGGGTGTCGAATTCCATAGGAATGGTAAAAATAGGTGGATTACCATCTCCTGATATCGATGAAGTGCCTCCAGGTGGAAATTCTCTCTTTGAGCGAGTGAAAGTATGATAACCTCCAATTCCTGTAATAACTTGTAAATTAGGGTTAATTCCTGTAATAACTGAATTGTAGGCGATTTTGCTATAGAAATAGATCTCAATACCATTTACAAGTAAAACTAAGAGTTAATCTCAAAATGTCAACTTATTACCTTATTTAATGCTCATTATGCCATTTATTAGGTGAAAATGGGCAAAATTGGAGGTTTTGATGTCAAAATTGGAGTTGAATGGGCTTGGTGAAAGGATCAAAACTAGCACCCAACATATTCTCCTTCAATTTTATATTGATTAATTGGAAGTTTCTTTTTATTTTCCAAAAAATACTCCCTGAGTACTATTACTTTCATTATCTAAAATTTTTCAATCTTAGAGCTATATGTACCAATTTTGCTTTCATTTGTAACCAAATAATCAACATTTCTTATTAGTTTGTTCAAGATTTTTCCACCAGCTACTTCAAATTTTCTCTTCCATTCTTCTTGGGATTCCTTAAGGGTTTCAACAATTTCCACTATGAAACTTTTCAAGAATGCAGTTCGAGAGTTTTTTTATTGTCCCATTGTTCCTTGACTTACTTCTTAAACTAGTTCAAAGTCTTCTTCTTTGATTTTAGTCATCTCTAGGGTAGGTGAGGGTTTTGGTTATGCTTCCTTCTTTGCATTTTCTTTATTAGAATACTTTGGTATGTTTGGTGTTCTTTCTATACTAATGGTTCCAATGTGTGGTGTGAAGAGAATTCCCCTTGCAATAAATGGCCTCTAGAAACATTGAAAAATAAATTTATTTTCAACTATCCTCATTTACTTGTAATTTCTTGCAAAAAAAGGGCATATAGTCCAAAAGGTTATACTATCATTTCGTTGTGGAATTTCATGAACATGACCATTTGTGGAATTCATAACTCACAACTCATATAATATAGAGTGTCAATGGAAAATGTGAGTAGAGTAACCGTTCCCATGCTTTTTCCAAAACAATGGATTTGTTACAATGGAAGAAGCAAGATGGTGCTTTTACAAATAAATCATAATATGTATAACATATGTATATATAAAATGATTAATGGATATATGATTTAAAATATAAAAATATGTTGAGTATATTTTCATTGATGTCAAGTGGTAGGGAAGGAATGCAATTCGAATAAACTCACAGGACACTTGTAATGTTACTTGGTGGTTCATGAACTATAAGTAATCGAAATAGCTAACAAAGTGGAAGTTGTTGACATTGTGGGAAGAACTGTTGAAGATCTTAAAGACAAAAAATAGACCATATCACCAAATGGTAATGGAGACAATTGAAAATATTAGTGATGATGCTTATGTGAGCTCTCAAGATGTGAACGGAGTTTACACAATCTTGTTCAAGCTTGTGACCAAAAAAAAAAATCGATGCCCATAACAGAGGGTTTAGATCTGACCGTCGATGAAAAAGAAAGATTGACAGTGACATGGGGTGCATATGAAGTGTTGAGAAATAGATATCTGACCGTCCATTCTCAAAGAGGATCAATGGTCCTTAACCTAACGTGCATCAAAAACACACACAAAGGATAATATGAGAGGCAACATTCGTCGGATTAGCCATTGATGAATATGAGTCATTGGATCAAAGTTAAAAGGATTCTGTAAAAGTCCCTACAACTGATGGTGGGAAGAGATCTAACTATCCATTTAAAATCTAGATCGATAGATAAAAGTTGTATCGAAGGTTAAAATACACGAGGATATTAAGGGAGAGATCAATCCCCGTTTAGAAGAGATCAATGACAAATATTGAATGAGCCACCAAATAAACGGTTCTTGTTACATCGAACCTTGACCATCAAATGTTATAAGGTATTGGATGGTGTAAAAGTCTCGAGGTACCGATGTTGAGAAATGTCAGAGTGACATAAAAATTTCCACACAAGAAGTGACACGTGGAGACAAGGTCCCACAACATGTCATTTCCATACTAAACCTTTGAATGTTGATCAATGAAGGAGATTTTTTGCAATCCCTGATCAACGGTCRATATTAATTACGTATGGTTAAAAAGCGCAATAGTTAAAAGGGCTTGGAACCCCCCRCAATATGGTCRTGATCTCCTAGCCATACGATCGTYGGACTAAACCATTTGAAAAAGGAAAATAAGYCTCGAGTGCTTATACATTGTGTGAACCATTTCAATGACAGAGATTGAATYGAATAGTAAGATCGATGGCTCTTGTTAGATCGTATCTCTACCATCAGAGGTTATAAGGTGTTGAATATTGGTTAAGTCCTGATATCCCGAGATCCTRAGATCTAAGATACGTCAACTGATGTAAGAACCCCCACACAGGAGATGCAACATGGAAGGTCAGAGATAGGCTTGAAAGGCCATTACTCCAATGGGAAAGTTCAGACACCAAGTCAAGACCACATGGAAGCCATGTCAGTGACACATGYAAAAYGATGAATGGTCCACGTAGATGGGATAATGCCAGTGCCATGTCATCAGTAGGACCCATCACACACGTCATGCCAGATCAGGGCCAACTGGGTATGGGTGAAAAGTTAATATCCYCGAAACATGRGAAAAATATCAAAGATCAAGGTTGAAAATRAAAATCAATTGTTCATCACTGGAAGGATTAACGGTTCTCCATGGATCATCAATATCGTGGATATTGGTTCGACGATCGTCTAGCTATCAGATCGATGGCTCTCACGATATCGAATAACTAGAAGTATGGGTGCAAAGTAAAAGGCCCGAGGAACCAATATCATGGTGACCTGGTGGTCCTGATGAAAGAGGAAACAAATAGACATAATAGATCAAACTTGGACCAAATCTGACGGTGGTTGAGCAATGAAAGGGTATATTGAGTGTTTTGGTGGCCAACAAGTAAATTGACGAACAAGATTGAATCCAGGATCAGATCCAATAACTGTTGAGCATCAAATTTTTGTTGTGTTATCCAAGAATAGATCAAGCACAAAAATAAGGGGCTTGCACAAGTCTGTTAAGAAATGAAGAAACCTAGTTTTTATGGAGATTTGGAGCTGACCTCATGAGTGGATTTTTTTATGTGGAAAAATTTGTGGGAGGATGAAAGGTATAAATAAAGATTCCCTAATATAGCTAGAGTGGTGTGTGAGGTGTGAAGGTGAAAGTGCTTGGAAGAAGAAGTGCGAAGAGTAGAGGCTCTAAGGTCCGTACAAAGCATGGAGGCGATGAAGATGATCTGAGGATTGAGGACATAGAGGATGAAGCATGATGAAGAGGTTTTATGAAGTGAATTAATGAATATATGCATTTCCAGGGTGGTAGGGAGGAGAAAGGAAGGATATTGGTGTCTCCTACAGGTTGGTTCTTGTGAACGATAATTTTGTGGGTTGGTGTTTAGGAATAGGATTGGTATCCTCATCTATTTGCAGGTTGGTTCCTAAGATATGAGTTGGTTCTCATAACAGGATAGGTGTCCTCATTTACTTGTAGGTTGGTGCCTAAATTCATTGAGTTGGTGATCAAGAGGATTGGTTTCCCCATAGACAATTGTTTTTCAATGAATTGACATTTATTGGTGAAAAAAATTTCAAGTGGTTTTCTCCCAATATGGGTTTCCACCTCAAATAACTGTGTATTATGAATGTGTTAATTAAAGTTTTGATATATGCTTGGTTTATTTATGATATAATTATCTGTAGCTAAAATACTAAAGTGATTGAGGTAGTCTTTAAAAGAAAAACAAATTAAACCGTCTAGTAGTGATTCACCCTCCCCTCTTAGTATTATTGAATATTTCAACAATTGGGATTAGAGCAGGTTCCTTCTACAACAATGTAAACACTRGAAGGTAGATCCCAGAAGTTCACATGGACAAACATGAGAGATTATCCTTAAGCAAATCTCCATATTTTTATGGAATAGATTATATGTTATGGAGCATCAAAATGAGAGTGTACTTGCAGTCACTGGGGTATGATGTTTGGGAATCAATCAAGAATGGTTATGAAATTCCTRAAAATCCACTCTTTGATGTAGGTGCAAATAAGCTYAGTGAAAATAACTCAAAATCCACGAATGCAATTTTGGAAGGTTTATCGAAATCTGAATTCACCAAAGTTATGCACTACAAATCAACAAAGGAGATGTGGGATAAAATACAAAACACATATGAAGGAGATGATAAAGTCAAGAAAGAAAAATTACAAACTCATAGGAGTCAATTTGAAAACMCGAAGATGGAACAAGAAAAAAACATTGCAACATATCTTCTTCATGTGGACGGAATTGTAAACATCATCATAGGCTTAGGTGAAACCGTTGATGAAAAATTTATCAAGCAAAAAGTACTCAGGTCACTTCTTATGAGATTCAATCCCAAGATATCAACTCTTGATGATAGAAAAGACTTGGAAAAATTAACAATGGATGAATTACATGGAATTCTTACAACCTATGAGATGTGAATAGGACAAGAAAAAATATGTAAAGGAGAAGCAACATTTAAAGCCTCAAAGAAGACCAGCGAAAGAAAAGAAATATCAAGTGACAGCTCCAATGATGATTCTAATGTAGAGGAAGCCACTTTTGTAAGAAGACTCCAGAGAGGAACTGAAAAATATAAAGGTAATCTCCCTTTCAAATGTTTTAATTGTGGTGAAGTAGGACACTTCGCTTCCAAATGTCCTCATAATAAGAATAGGGACAACAAACATCAAGTTAACTTTAACCCTCGTGAAAGAAGAAAGGGTAAAATTCAAAGGAACAAATACTTATAGAAGCAAAAGATGAATCTTTATTCCAAAGAGAACAACTATTCATATTCTGAAAGTGATGAAGAAATTGAAGAAGATATTTTGTTCATGATCCAAGAAACATATTCTAATGAAGATGAAGAAAATGACATCCTAGAAATTAGAGAAAATGATGATATGGATGTTGATCTTGAAGGAGAATTACTCTATGCTCTAGATGAAATAAAAAGGCTCAGAAGAAAGAATAGACAATTGAAGGAAGAATTGTCACATAATTCTAATCTAGTATCTCAATTAGAAGAACAAAAGAAAATTGAAGAGGAAATAAAAAGTCAACTGCAGAACAAAGAAGAAGATTGTGAAAACTTGAAAAAGAGAACTTTTCCCTAATCAAAGAAATTGATATACTTATAGCTGAGCTAAACAACATTAAAAAAATTGAAAAAAGTTCCATGATGTTAGACAATATGCTCAATAACCAAAGATCACCATTCAACAAAACTGGACTTGGTTACAATCCCAACTCCACATTAAAAATAACCAAGGAAGAACCCAAGAACTATGCTACGAACCTAAACAATCCCATTGAACACGATGAGAACACCAATTGAGCAAAACATGACCAACGTAAGCCTTTTGTCCTTCACAAGAAAAATGAATTTAGAAAGGTGATGACACCAAGAAGACCTACTATGAACATGTATGAATACCTCTTTCTTGGTAATTGTGAACACGGTATTTGAAAAGTTCAAGAATCATGTTTCCCTGACTCCATATCTGATAAAGGTATTTTCCTTGGTTAATCCTCTTAAAGAAAATCTTACAGATGTTTCAATCTTAGATTAGACAAAATTGTTGAAATTCTAAATGTAAGAGTGGATGATAAAAATCCTGGAAGGATCAAGATGCAAACAAATGACCAACCAACAATAACAAGATATAGTGAAGAAGAGAAAGACAATGAGGAAGATGATGCGGAAGAAGAAGAATAAGAAGAGAAATACAACGAGGAAGATAATGCAGAAGAAGAAGAAGRGGAAGCTCCTAGACAAGACACAAAGACCCCATCGAGATATGTTCTAAAGAACCACCCTGAAGAACTGATTCTTGGTGATAATAACAAAGGTGTCCAAACAAGAAGATGTTTGGAAAGATCACCAGAACATGCAAATCTATCTATGTTGTCTAAAATAGAACCTAAGAAMTTAGAGGAAGCTAATAGAGATAAAAGTTGGGTTAATKCTATGAATGAAGAATTAGATTAGAYTGAGAAAAACCAAACTTGGGAACTAGTTCCTAAACCAAAAGACAATRACGTAATTCACACCAAGTGGTTCTTTAGGAACAAACTAAATGAGGATGGACAAGTAGTGAGAAAGAAGGCAAGGCTGGTATGTAAAGGCTATGCTTAAGTTGAAGGTGTAGATTTTGATGAAACGTTTTCTCCAGTAGCCAGACTAGAAGCCATTGTAATGTTCTTGGCATTTGAAATATACAAGAGTATCAAAGTATATCAGATGCATGCTAAGTCTGCATTTCTAAATGGAAATTTGGAAGAGGAAGTATTCATTGAGCAACCTGAGGATTTCAGCTATCATAAAATCAAGATTATGTGTGCAAACTAAATAAATCCCTCTACGGTCTAAAGAAAGCACCTAGAGCTTGGTACTCAAGGCTTGATAAGTACCTATTAGCACCGTAATTTTTTGTAGTTAGAGTCAGTCCTAGATGAGTCATAGTTCATGTGTCAAAGCGTGTGAGGTCAGGAATCGAATAACGAATGAGTTGAAATTAGCAAGTAGCGGGTTTGGCCCTTGGAGTCGGGAAAGGGAATAATGATTAGTCATGAGAGACTTGTAAAGGTCCATTTCCCAAAGATCGAGTCCTATCAGAAAAGGGGAATTTATGTGCCAAAGATCGAGGTAAGTTGTTATGATAAAGGTTGCGTCGATGGATATAATGAACATCATCACCTAATTATGAATACAAAAAGGTAAAAAATCACAACGCTCATATCATGTATACTCTACCACTTTTATCATCTGTAATTTGCACACTTCAAAGTGTACCCGTCGCATGATTTTGTTGCACAAATATTTGACCTTCTTCCAAACTTCTCATCACCATGGATTTATCGTCCTCTGCCATGATTCCAGTCCCTACTTGCTTAAGCATAAATATTGGTCACCCTGCATGCCTCTCCTTTACTTTCCATATTTTTGCGTTGTCTGTGGTTTTTTCTGCAAGTCTTGGATCCCTTCGCTGTGGAAAGGTTGATTTCCATCGTTCGTATGGTGAGTTTGTTCATTCAAGTTGTCATGTCTCCTTCATCATTTTTAGTCATTGTTTAAAGCCTATTGGAGTTCGTTTCAAACTAGCGTGTTGGAGGATATTTCTTCTCATGGTCATCCTTTCTTCTTTGGAATTTATTCCTATTGCGCTGAATTTATTTTCACGCCTAAATTCTCTGTCTCGCGACGAGTCTCCTAGTACTTTGCTACCGCACCATAATTTTTTGTCATGATTCCCTACCACGATAAGCCTCCCATTGTTGTTTTCCATCGCACCGATCTCCTAATGCACCGAAATTTTCCATCACGCCTTGCGGCCGCGCCGTGGACTCACGTGGTTGATTTTTCTTGTCGCACAAAGTTTTTGTCAATGTCTTTCCGAAAGTCTCTATGAAGTACGCCATTCTTATTTTCCGCATAGAGAGGGTGTTACCGTTCATTACCACGCACATGAAACAATCATATACTGGCATCATGACAACATCCCAAAGCATAAGAAAGAAGGTGAAAAGTGGCAAGGTTGTGAGGTATGAGCCTCAAGACCTGCAATTAATAAACAAATATCCAGAGATCAAGGCATATTTTGAATCGGTCGGATGTATGCGCTTTTTTGAAAAGATCAAAGGGTACAATGTAAAGCTTCCTGAGCATTTCACCCTTAGTTTTAATGGGTTTCGCGCGACCATTACGGGAATCACCTTCTGAGTGATGGAGGAAACTTTGTCAGTTGCAACGAAGATCCCTCCGCGTGGTGAAAAGTGGTTTAAAGGCATGCCTTTAGACATTTTGTGCTATGAATACTTTATCAAGCCCAATTTCCTAAATGGGAAAATCAGAGCAGGCGTTCCAAGACAGTACCTCCAAGAGCCTTTCCAAAATATCCTAAAGGAAATCAGAAGGTATTTCACCTGTGAAGGAAGGTTTGACAGAGTTTACCCATATCACGTCAGGCTGCTGATGCACTTCATAGGGAAAAAACCTATGAATCTACCTTTCTTATTGCATCAAAGATTGGAAAGGATAGCAGATAGCGTCCAGGCCAAGGCTGACCAACCGAGGAAAAATTTATCCCATTTGTCATTGATCAAGTTGGTGGTGGTTGAAGAATTGAGACGGTTGAACAAAGACTGGGATTCATTTTTTATTTCGGCCGACATCCCTAGAGACCCCAAAGGAGACATTCCTCTATCTGCGAGGGAAACAACATTTCACAGTGTAGGGGTAAGAAGGGAAGATGTCACAGGAAAAGGAAAGGCAATATAAGACTCTTCATCCCACCAGCCAACACCCCGGAAGAGAGGTAGGCCAAGGTTGATTAAGAAGCCTGAGGAGATCCAAGCTCCCAACGAACCGCACACTCAGTTTGTTGCTGAGAGGTTACTCATGCGCGTTGTTCAGCTAGAACCTATTGAAGGTTCAAGCAGGGAAATTGGTGAAAGACAGATAAGGTCAAGCGATGAAAACGTGAAGGTTTAGGAGTCGTCGCAGCAGTTGGAGCAAGTGCAACTCACTATCACCGAATTGTATCAGGAAAACAAAGAATTAAGAAGATAGCTGGAAGAAAGGACTGTTGAAAGGCCAACATCACAAAGTCGAGCAGGGAATGCAAATTGGCTCAAAAGATAGCTCAGAGAGGCACAAGACGTAATCATTCACCTATGGGAGGAACATAGGTTATAAGAAGAAAGAATCACATAGCACTTCAAGGAATGCAGATCAACCATGGATAACACCCGTGCAACTCTCGCCAGCGCTCAAGAAAATATGAAAGGAAATGCGGTCTTGTGGAGACAAGTGAAGAATATTAACAAGCATAACTAGTCTCTTAGGAAAACTCTCAGAGTTTTAAGGTTGCAGGTGAGGCTAGAAGCATGGGTGA
>JASDQU010587778.1:0-10817 GCA_032191745.1 Picea mariana | reverse complement strand
CTTGTTCCCTTTTCAAAATGTATATTTAAACAAACTTCTAAACATTTCGAATTCCAATCATTCTAGAAACTTGTCAGTTACAAATGAAAAATTGAAGCGTTTCATTTCCTAGTCTTTGGTCTTCCTTCATAAGGGAAGAGCGCCTTCCTTTCTTTGCTCCTCTGGCTCCAGAAATAGAACGGAGCGACATCTATCATCATTTAACACCAGAAGCCTGCCCTTTCACTGTGTCAATGCAATTGACACACCTTTCGATCAATTGGACTATCAACCTGGAAGGCTCTGCTTGGTTGTTTGCCTCAAAGGTGTAACAATTTTTTGCCAACTGTGGCAATCGTTTTCCCACTTGTCGGTCTTCTGTAACGATAGACCATAATTGTAAACTTGGATTTACTAGCCATTTGTCCACTTGGACCATATCAACCTGACTTATCTGGGATATTTCAGCTTGCTCCTTTTCCACATTTTCCTTGATATCTATCAAGTGTTTAGTTATATTGATTTTGCACAACATCCCAACAATGCCTTCCTTAACAAGGTCTAACAAATTTTTATTTATCAAGATGAATGTTTCTTCACAGTAATTCCTCACCTCTTTAGCTCTTCCCCTGCTCTCTGATATATTTTTCTCCCACACCTTCAGTAAAATATTCCCTCTGGTTTGTTCTACAATGGATAATTTGGAGCTACTGACCATCTCTACTTTCGTTGTGGCTATAACGACCTCCTGGAAAGCAACCCAAGCCACCCCAACTTCTCTTTCTCTCAAAGATATATCTTCTAGCACTTGATCTATCGTTTGAAAGTGATTCTGAATGGTTCCCACTTTAGCAACCAAGTCCTGTTGAGTTGCTAATACCTTCTGTCGGATTTCGGTGGCTTGGGATTGGAATATCTTTATGTCTAAGACCTAGTTTTTAGCAACATCCAATTTCGATTGTAACTATATTATGTGTTTCTCCTGTTGTCTTACCTGTGTTTGAATTATTTGTGCCAACCGGTGCATCTGCTCAAGGTCAGATCTGACTCTCTCGATCTCCTATAGATCGACTATTCTAGCTTGCTTGAGGCTTTTGGTCACCTCATCCCTGACGTTTTCTTCTGCCATAGCCACCTTAGCTTCCAACTTACCGATCAAGAGGTTCTTTCGCTTCAACTGTGCCTTCAAAGTTCCAACTGAATACTGGTTGGTTGTAGCATAAGCCCCTAGTGTTCCTGATATCTCGTCGATGAAGTCTTCCTTTTCTATGACCTTTCCTTCTGTCGGGACTTTAAATCTTTTAGCCACTGTGCCTACTTTTTGATACGATTCTTGCTTCAATATGGCCTTCTTTTTCTTGTTGAAGAAAAATTCATTAGGAGGTAAATCTTTTACAGAAATGGGCATTAGTTATTCATTAAAAATCCATCCCGCATCAGGGTTCCCCTTTGTGAGCTGTAAGGGTGTGATAGAAGTAATGGGATTGCCGATTTCCTTGGATGATTGTTTCAGGATAGCACCTGTGGTTGGCTTGCTTGATATGAGCGATAGTGAGTCACCCACCCCTTGCAAGGGTATCTCTGCTTGACTTTGGATCTGCTTGCTCGACGTACCCTTTCCTGAGTTTCCTTCCCGTTGATTGGGGATTTCGGTTCCTCGTTTTGAGGTCCCAACTCCCCCTATTTTCTCTCAGTTTTCCTCCTTGTTAGGACTCGAGTCCTCTGAGCCTTTGGCTTCTGTTTGCTGTGTAACCAGAAGCTTTGGGGTCTCTCCCTATAAAACCTGGGGGAGGCAACTCTGCCGATGCTCTTGGAATTTAAAGAAATCAGCCATATCTCCAAGCGGTAGGGCTTGAATCCGACTTAGGACTTCAGAGTAGGACCTCGTAGCCCAGAAGATTTCATCATGAGGAGAATCCTCATGTTCGTATTTCTTCAGGCCACAACTCGCCAGGTGATTACTCACAACCTTCTTAGGGTCATGCTTCTTGAACTCAATGTCCACCAATTTCATTTCCTCTAAGACCATAGCCTCGGCTCTAACATGGCCAAAATCTAATAAAGAATATGCACCAATGTGAATGGGAAAGGGTAGCCATACCTTTTTCGATACTCCTTTGAGCTCTTTGCTTATCTCGCAGAGCACAGTTTGTCTGGCGATCTTGAAACACACTAGCTTGTCTGGCAAGAATAACGATAGAGCGTATGGTGGAATAGAGGTTCCAAAGACCTTGATGTATGAAAATTTCGATTCTATATACCAATCTGCCACGCTACTTAGGTTGGCCGCTAAGTTATCTGAAATCCTGGGAGGCGGATGGTCGAATATGGAGACATGCACTGGTACCATTACCCAGTTGAAGATCTCGTAGACAAATTCTTTGGCTTTATCCTCCCAAAGTTTCGAGTGGTAGACATGAATAGGCTTTGTATTAGATGGATCCCAACTCCAGCTCATTAGTGGGAAAGGTGTCATGAAGTAAATAGCGTCCATTATGTAAGAAGACATAAATAACGAAGCCGCTTTCCTACTTGCCTTCTGCTTTCAGTATTCAGTGATTCGACTGGTCAGACTGTCAGACAACAATTTGGCCCAGTCAAAAGAGAAACCCTCAGCAACCGTATGAATAAGCGGTACCCATGGGAGGAAAAAGTGAGTAGTGTCCTCCTTCCCATACAGCCTACAGGTCATCATCACTATATACTTGAATTGTGGCTCTAAGGAGGAGATTGAATAAATCCCATTAGTGTCAGCCCTGAATTTTGTGGGGTGTGAAACCCAATCTTTGATCAGATCGGATAAATTTTTTCCATACTGCTCGCATTCCTTTTTCTTGAAACCCTCTAGGAATTCGGTATTGTGAGTAATATTCGGTGTGGGTGACAATTTATACATTTCCTGTAAATGCTCCAGTCGGAAGGTTCCAATTGTCACCCTCTGTTCGCTGATAATCGTTCTAGTCATGATGTCCACATGGTCCAGTGCCCATCTGATCATGTCATAATAGGGAAGAAGTCATGGCCTTGCCGCTATTTTGTGCATCTCTGCTTGAGCAAAGATTTTGTATTTGTTGGACAAGTCATCCTTCTCATTACCACTAGAATCATCTGAACAATTTATCGACTCGGATTGCATAATGTTAGAAACGTACGTCCATGTTTTGACATAATTGATACTTCGAGGCAAGGTATCAGAAACAACAGCTGAACCTTGACCTGAACTCTCGGCAGCTGGCTTGGGCACTTTTCATGGAGCCATGATAGATAATCTTGCAACTAGATCCCTGTCAGAAAGATTGAAAACACAGACATAAGTTATCCTGGTGAAATGGCTCTGCGCACAATAGAGATGAAAACTAAAATAATGAAAGAGAACCCCTTTGTCTTGATCATTTAAGCCCGTGCGAGTCCTTGCTGACAGAAACGGTCAAATCGTTTAATAGAAAGATTTAGAAGTAAAACAAGATCTTACTATCCATCACCTCACTGAAATTCAAATAAATGCCATAAATGCTTGATGATTCGTGACCTATAAAAATGCAGAAAAATTCAAAACTTTGTCCGTAAACTGTGTGTGCTAAAGGTTGTTTAAGGCATTAATTAATCTAGTTTAGTTCTTTTAATTAAGTGCACTTTAGTCGCTAATCCCCTTTTCAGCGTTCGCCGTATCGGATGATTTCACTCCTAGCCTTTGAACCCTAAAACCCGAAATCGTGATGGTACGATTTAGTTGATTGTCTGTGATTTGACTTAAGCCTTTAATTAATCCATGCTTAATTAAAGAATATCGCGATTTCGTGGATCGGAGTTACAAAGGTGATTCTTTTTGGGGAAGCAATTTCCGAGTTGTGAAATCATGATAAAGACTAACTAAGGTTTAAAGTGATTTATTCTTGATATTAACCTGGGTAACTTYAAAACAACTTYGCGACTTCGCATGTCGGAGGTTTGAAAAATGTTCAACGTGTAACTCCCGAGAGCGAGAGTACGAGGTAATAAAAGGTGATAACCCCCGCTTAGTCATTTAGTAATGGTGATTAGAACTAAACAGTTTTCTCCATTTCGTGTGTCGGGATACTGCGGCTTTAGTGGGTAGAATCATGAAATAAACGAAGTCCCGAAATCCAGCTTTTAGGATTAAGTATAACATTTCACCTATTTAGAGAAAGGCAACTCCAACACCTACTACACTCCTTGAAGGTCAACCTTGATCCGATTGAACACCTCCTCCTTCTTAGCTTCTTGGTTCTCTACTATCTCTAGCGAAGCATCATTCAGTGTTGCGATGATGAAGTCGAAGTCATTTGAGGTGAGGGTGGTCTCAAATTTGGTCCTAGTTTCTTTTGATTTCTCCCTTGAAGAAGGTTTCAGAGGGGAAAACTTCCTTTTCTTTGAGGGGTCCTCCTCATCTCTAGGCGGTGTAACCTCGCCTTTCTTCTGTTCAACTTCTACGCCATCTATCTCTCTGCCATCACCTCCTTGCTTAGGTGAGATAGAAGCAGTCTTCGTCGAGGTACTCCTTACATCTTGAGCTTCCTCATTTTTCTTGGTCTTGCTTAGTCCAGGTGTATCATGCACTGCTTATGGATTGTCAATATCAGATAGCTCTGTGGGGTCTGCTGGGATGAGGAGGTCCACCGACCATTCCTTAGTAATATCTTCTAAGTCTTCCTCCATCAGCTTGTAGTATGACTGCAACTGTTGTTTATGCTCATCATCATGCGCTGTGATATATATGAAATGGCGGTCCGAGTTGAATTTCATTAAGGGCCTAAACCTGTGGAGAGTGTTCAGGGTTATACAAGGCTCAGACTGGATGGATGTCTTCAGCTGGTTGTAATAAGTGTGGAAGACGACATTTGATTTCCATTGCTTGTTCATGTCACTGGAGTACTAGAGTGTACTGAACTTCACGGCCAAAGGTTCAAAGGGCTCAATGTCCGTGAAGGTCGCACCTTATGGCATCTCCCATGCATTAAAAGCGATTAGGATGAGAAGTCAGTTGTAGTAGAACTCATATCCTTGGTCCTGCACTTCCCTGCAGTCCAGATCCAACTGGTTTACGAGTTATTTTTCCCAANCCTCATCTCTAGGCAGTGTAACCTCGCCTTTCTTCTGTTCAACTTCTACGCCATCTATCTCTCTACCATCACCTCCTTGCTCAGGTGAGATAGAAGCAGTCTTCGCCGAGGTACTCCTTACATCTTGATCTTCCTCATTTTTCTTGGTCTTGCTCATTCCAGGTGTATCATGCACTGCTTCTGGATTGTCAATATCAGATAGCTCCGTGGGGTCTGCTGGGATGAGGAGGTTCACCGACCATTCCTTAGTAATATCTTCTAAGTCTTCCTCCATCAGCTTGTAGTATGACTGCAACTGTTGTTTATGCTCATCATCATGTGCTGTGATATATATGAAATGGCGGTCCGCGTTGAATATCATTAAGGGCCTAAACCTGTGGAGAGTGTTCAGGGTTATACAAGGCTCAGACTGGATGGATGTCTTCAGTTGGTTGTAATAAGTGTGGAAGACGACATTTGATTGCCATTGCTTGTTCATGTCACTGGAGTACTAGAGTGTACTGAACTTCGCGGCCAAAGGTTCAAAGGGCTCAATGTCCGTGAAGGTCGCACCTTCTAGCATCTCCCATGCATTAAAAGCGATCAAGATGAGAAGTCAGTTGCAGTAGAACTCATATTCTTGGTCCCGCACTTCCCTGCAGTCCAGTTCCAACTGGTTTACGAGTTATTTTTCCCAATTCATTTGTAGGCCCTTCGCACACTTTCCTGCGATGTCGACTACAAATCCAGTCACTTGGGTGGGTCGGTTCTTGTGAACTAAATTTCCCGCGATCAATTGACAGGCTAGGTGCATTGTGCCACTCCGGATAGAGGCTACCTTGTAGCCTCGCGTTCCTTTCTTGACATCTCCGTAGGTGTCTTTAATCTTTTTTGCAAGAGCACGATCCATGGTTTTTGTGGGATAGAAATCCTTTAGGTCGGGGCCTTGGATGCTTAGCCCTGTGATCCAATTGATCAACGTCTGATCCACTGTGATGCGGCAGTTCAACCACAAATATCCACCATGGTAGTAGGACAACAACAACTTGACACATGCGTTCACTTCTTGGTGTCTACCAAAGTGAGGAATCTTCATGACATTGAGCATTGTGGACTGTGCGAGGTTCATGGTCCATGATTGGGGGATGATCTTCGAGTTCTTTCCCTTGGTTCTGGTCAGATACTTGTGCAGGGAGAGCATGTTGTAAACATTCCTATCGCTGAGGTTGAGGTCGCTAAACTTCAACACTGCGATCTTATATTGGTCTGTGTGCACTGCGTGTATCCCTTTCGAGAGGTATGCAGTGACTAAAGTGTACTCAGATTCTCTGGCCACACTGTCATGATTTATCACGCCACTCAAAGGGGGTAGATAGGTGGGTAATATACTCGAGATTAACTTAGCATTCACGAGATCATACCTATGCTTAGTTCTCTTTTCATCTACTGGCCGGGATGGACCGACTCGAGCAGTGGACAAAGAGGCTGACAATCCTCTCGTCGAAGATGCTTGTACACCTGTAGACACTCCTCTCTCCGACATGACTCTTTCAGTCATTAATTCAAGGAGAACTTATGTTACTGATTCTTCAACTGTGGTGAGCTCGTCGGACATACGTGCTCGGGATTAAAATTATCGGGGTCAYGATTATCTCAGACACTATACTAGAATAAACAACAAGAGTGTAATGATCACTGTATACAATTCGCTTAGTCTACGGGCTTCAAATTCTCAGCTAGCAAAAGTTTTCTCCGTGCATGGCACRACTGGATAAGTAGGCAACGGTTCGCTTGCAACGATTATGAGCCTCCATTAAATCTTGTTTGATCCATTATGGTGCAGTCTAATGGTCTGATGAYGAACCTTTATTTCCTTTTTKCCCGTTCGGAGCGTCGATCAAAYGGTTATAATATCCCCAACGGCTATATTGCTTTGCCATGGTAAAGTGCCATGTGTTGCTATTTTGATATCTCGATGAAGCTCCAATCTTGCAAATTTTCTGTATGCGAAGTTCATTCTGGAACCTTCTGCAACTTAGCTCTCTTCTTACTTTTCTTCCTAGCCTTGTTTCCAGTGATCTTCATCTCGGTAGTTCATTTTCCATTCTGATTCTTATCTTTTGTGGTTTTAGTTACTTTGCGCTGTTGAGATTCTCTCCTAGGACTCAGGGGTAACACCTCTTCTTTATCCGGGATAGGTACTTCAGTCTCCCGTGAGTCTTCTAATGTTCTTGTAGCTTCGACATCTGGGTTTCTAGTGTTAAATAGCTTCGACCTATTCTCTTGTTCTRCGATCAAGTGTGTGATAACTCTTGTTTCTTCTACTCCAAGACTTCTTCTTCTTTCTTTCATCTGGCTTGATCTCTGTCAATCCAARGTTTTCCTATTAACATGGTAAACGGGGCATGGTCTTCAACAAATTTAATAATCTCAACATCTTCYTCTGTCGAAGTTCCATTGAYAGTCATAGGTATCTGAGCGAGCCTTCCACACAGGTTTACCAGTTTTCCTCTAAATAACCCTAGTCCTCCTAATGAAGAAATCATAGCAGGCCTCCCTATAGCTTCCCAAGTTCTCTCTGTCATGATATTCACTTGTGTTTCTTCATCTAGAAAATAGTCAATGTCGAAGTCTCCTATTCTTTCTTCGATGCATTCCTTTTCTTTAAATATCTCTAATAATCTGACATGTTGGTGGTCATTCAAGGTTTCTCTCATTTGTAGCAATATTTTCTCTGATTCTTCCTGGGGTTTTGCTATAGCTTCTGGAGCTACCTTAGGGTTTTCTTGATTCAGATTCATTTCTTCAAGCTTAGCAATCATTCTGGGGCAATCCAACACTTCATGGTCTAGAGATTTACAACAGAGGCAACTAGGTATTTTCGCAGGGCATTCTTTAGCAAGATGTCCCGGTTTTCTGCAACTGTAACAAAGGATTAATCCTCTCTTTCTTTTAAATGATCCCCAACCTCTTCTGTACTACGCACTAGGATCATAGGAGCTAACCTGCAATAAATTATTTCTGGGATCCTGCATCCATTCGTTAGTCCAAACATTCTTTCTATGCATAGGTATACCATATCTTTCACTATTCTTGTCAGATCTATTAATATCAAATCTTCTTTCGTCTATCAATACCCTAGTTTTCAAACTAGGACAAATTTTATTAAACATACATAGATCCATACTCTAGAAATAAAAATTTCCACTTATCTTACTTCTATAGAGCACAAAGCGTTCAGAACTAATTTTTTTTTTACTATCTTTACCTTTATCAGAGCACAAAACTTGCATATCTTACCTCTTTTAATCAGAAATTCTCACTTTTACCTTTCTTCGAGCACAGATCTTCTAGATCTTGTTTCTTTCCTTCAGATTCGACCTCTTTTCTTCAAATCGGGCTTCTTTCTTTTAGCACAGAGCTTTATAATTCAAGTAGAATACTGCGCACTAGGGCACAGATCTACACTCAAAGCTTTCACAATCCCAGGTCGAATCTTTGCACAAAGCTTCTTCTTCCTCAATTCCCAACAATCACAGTTTTAGGTCCCGACAATGGAACCATTTGTTGGCACAGGGGCAGACCCGGGGTTCAACACTACAACAACGCACCAACAAAGCCCCCTAACTACTGGCCCTTTCGACAACACCTACGAAGCAGATGAAGTCTCACCCGAGGTAGAGGCAGGGGTGGTTGCAAGACTCAAGTGTCTACAACCTTAACTAGGACACAGATCTGTGATTATAACAATTAATACAACTCTTAGCACCATCAGTCCCTCTATATGCAATCACTATTCACTTCACTGATAAAACAGAGCTTTGCAACATTCACACTAATCTACAGTGTTTAAGCACTTAGCATATAAATGGATCAGAATGAGCATATCAAGCACTAAGCATGACTATATTGATCAGATCTAATATTCTCACATATCATAAGCACAAAGCAGAAGTAGATCTATCTAAACATATCAAAGCACTTAGCAAATAACATGTCAACACATCAAGACAAAGCACAAAGCACATAAAACAATGTTTACGTGGTTCACCCCCACCCTGGGGATACGTCCACCAACTCTTCTTCTTTATTGTATTCAGTCAATCAGTTACAAGCACAAAGCCTTCAAAACTCTTACTCCACACAGGACAGAAGATCTGCACAACTCGCTAGATCCTTCTTCCTTGTGTTACAACACTAAGCCCTCCACAATCTGCTACAAGGACTTGCACTTAGCTCTGCAAGTCTCTTACAGTCATGCACAAAGCACTTACAGACTCTACTTGCACTTAGCATACATTCACATGACATAGATGCACTATTATCCTCTTTCTTACATTGCCTATCCTTCTATTTATACATACAAAATAGGCCTAAACATGGGTAAACCCATGGGTCGACATCCCATTCCCGTTACATATTCAAAAAACCCAAAAAGGGGCCCAAAAGGGGGCTGAGATCCTGTGATCTTTTCTTCGTCCTGTGATCCTCCTTCGATAGGCTGTCAAAGTCACAAAATAGGTCAACATGACCAAGAAACTCCCAAAACTTGGTCAAGGTCCAACAACAGAGTACAAAGCATCGACGACCTTGACTTTGATTTACTATTTGAACAAACTCTGTTCAGGTCCATATCAGAATCCTATTTGAATGAAATAGTTTTTGATGAGAAAAAGTTCCAATATTTGATACCAACTAAACCCCCGTGAACTGCCATAATCCTCACTCAGACCATCCAGCCAGTTCAAATCCCTCCTAGAGTCATGGCTTCCAGGTTCACCCCCCTCGCCTTGATGGCCCAATTACATGATTTTCCTCATAATTATAATCAAAGGATCAAATTATATTATGCCGAAGGAAATGCTTCTACCCAAAAGCACTTGAATTGGTTTAATGATTTTGTTGACCTATAAGAGGTAGATCATGAGGATGAAAAAATGAGATTGTTTGTGCAGAGTCTCTCAGGGGAGGTCAAAAAATGGTTCAAGGCCCTTCAAGCAGAGAGTATCCCTGATTTTGCAGTTTTTGAAACATTGTTTTTTTCCATATGGGGCGATAAAAAGAACCCTCTTCAGATACTAACTCAGTAGAATAATATCAAATGATCACCAAATGAAATAGTGCAAGAGTTTTCGGCCAGATTCATGAAAGTTTATAATTCAATTCCCACAGAAGTCAAACCGTCTCCTGGAGCTACCCAACTTCGATACACTGATTCTTTTGACAATGAATTTGGCTTGTTGTTAAGAGAGAGAAGATATAATACATTATGTGCTATGATGAGAAACACGATTGAAGTTGAAGTAAATCTGATGGCATCAGGGAAGTTCAAACAAAATTTTGACAGAAATGGGAAGAATCCCCGAGGGGACATGCAACCCTCTACATGTCTATAATCAGATGTAAAAATTGAATTGATGATGAAGACTATGGAAAGACTTATGGAAAGGATGTCCGTGGAGAACAAGCCTGCCATTAGGGAGTAAAATGATTTCCATCCTAGAAATCAAAATTTTAGAAGATTTCCAGTTCTGCACATCAAGGAAAGAGACCAGAGAGATCAATGTGATCAGCAGATAAGACCTCCTTTCCAAAACAACTATGCAAACGAATATTTTGATCAAATGATCCAAGACCAGATGCATTGTTGTGACAATACATAAGCATACATGTTCTTGACAAAAAGAGAGCACTATCAATTTATGGATGCGAATGATGGGTTTATGCTAGAGAATGATTATACATTGTCTTCAGAAACATAGGATTTTAGGAAGGGAT
>JASDQU010587777.1:31460-41829 GCA_032191745.1 Picea mariana | reverse complement strand
CCACCTCAAGGTACAATGTATGTAAAAAGAATAACTACAGTTGCTAGGAAACTGTGTCTTCACTCCAAGACGACCTCCCAAAGAATGGAATTTCTGCTCAGTGAAGGTCTTGGTGAAAATGTCTTCCATCTATTCTGCTGAAGGAAAGAACTATAAGTCGATGATCCCCTTATGTACTAAGTCCCAGATGTAGTGCATGTGCATCTCGATGTGCTTCATCCACTGCCTCTGAATTGGATCTCTGCAGAACTTCAGAGTGCTCTGGTTGTCACACTAGATAACAATCGACCGATGAAACTGAATGCCCAACTCAGTGAGAAAATGTTGTAGCCATATAGCCTGAATGGTTATGTTAACTACCCCTCTATACTCTTCCTTGGCTGAAGATAGAGAAATGGCAGCTTGCTTCTTGTTCGACCAATAGATAGGCCCTGAACCAAGATTGAGTGAGTAACCAGATGTGGACTTGAGATCAATGTTATCGCCAGCCCAGTCGGAATCAGTAAACCCGATGAGATCTAATGTAGAGTCTATTTCATAATGAATCCCAAAGGTGATGGTGCCCTATATGTATTGAAGGATATGCTTTGCAGCTTTCCAATGTAGCTCATGTGGCTCCTGCATGAACCTGGAAACTGCACCAACTACATATGAGAGGTCTGGTATGGATTGTCTGAGATACAACAAGCTCCCCACTTTGAATCATGATAGGAAAGGAGTTGGAGAAGACTTGCAGTCTGTCATGTGAAATCTCTCAAGGAGATCTCGTGCATACTTGGCTTGAGACAGTTTGATGCCTGATGCATCTTGACTGATCTCAAGTCCATGGAAGAAGTGTAGCAGACCCATGTCCCTCATAAAAAGCATGTCATGAAGAATCCTCTTGACTGTAGCAATCGCTGAAGTCGAGCAACCAGTGATCAACAAATCATCAACATACAAAACTAAAAGTAGAAGTGAATCAACCTTCCTTAGCATGTATACATTTGGGTTTGATTTACAATGTACAAAGTTCTGTGAGAATAGGTAGGAGTCCATCTTGGCATACCATTCCCTTGGAGCCTTCTTGAGGCCATAAAGTGACTTCTTCAGTCGATAGACCAAAGATGAGTCCTACATAAATCCTTGGGGCTTCTCCATGTAGATCTCCTTAGAGAGGTCACCGTGAAGAAATGCATTCTTCACGTCCATCTGATGGACTTACCATCCCTTGGTTGCCACAATTGAAAGTGCCAATCGTATGGAATCCATATTCTCTACTGGAGCGAACGTCGCATCATAGTTAATACCATGAACCTGCTGAAAGCCTTTGGCAACAAGCCTGGCTTTGTATCTGCTGATCTATCCATATGCTATGCTCTTGGTCCTGTAGACCCATTTTCATATGAAAATTTTCCTCCTAGAGGGAAGGGGAACCAGATCCCAAGTCTGGTTCTCGAGGAGGGAGTTGTACTCCTTCTGCATGGCGGATTCCCAAAAGGGATTTCTAGCAGCCTCTCCATAAGACTGTGGATCTGAAGACTGAACCAAGAAAAGATGCTTGGAAGGAAATGGTTCAGTGGCAGTGAGTGCAACAAGAGGCTCCTTGAAATCAGATCGAGTCCACCTGGTATCGGCTAGATCACCAACGATATCCCCTGCATCCTGAAGAGTAGTCTGTGCCCACTTGGACCTCTGCTTTGGCTCTGCAACTACATCTAGATGCTTTGACTCTGCATATGAAAATACTGAATTTGAATTTGAATTTGAATCCTCTGAGTCCACTGAATCAGAACTCTCATCTGAAGAAGAGTCAGCATGTGCATGCTCATCATCTCGAACAGGTGGAAGAGTGAAGGTGTCTACATGCGGTTGTTGAGGTACATGCGAGACACTTTCCTCGAATTGGAAACTACGCTCAATGATGAGCTGGTCTGAGGAAAGATCAATAAGCTGATATCCCTTCACACCATCTGGGTATCCGACAAAAATGCACTCAGTGCTCTATGGATCAAGTGCCTTTCTCTTTTTAGAGGGAATCTAGGCCCATGCACGAGAACCAAAAATGTGAAAGTGGGTCACTTTTGGTTTGAGGCCGCTCTAAGCCTCGCAGGGGGTCTTATCCTTGACAGATCTTTGGGGAGATCTGTTTTGGATGTATGTTGCATAGTTAAGTGCTTCGACCCATAGTCTTTATGGTAGTGACTTTTCATGCAACATGCAAGATGCCATCTCCTTTAGATATCTGTTTTTCTGCTTAGCAACTCCGTTTTGCTACGGAGTGTAGGGAACTATATGCTACAAATGAATCCATGCCTCATGGAAAAGATTATGAATTTCATGATTCACATACTCTCCCCCATTATCAGTTCGAAGGACTTTGATCTTCTTGCTAGACTGTGTCTCAACCAAGGATTTGAAATCTTTGAGGTGTTGAAAGACTTCTGATTTTTGCCTGAGAAAGTAGATCCATGTAAAACGTGAGAAATCATCAACAAAAATGAGAACAAACCTCGCTTTGTTGATCGATGGATATAGAAAAGGACCCATGAGGTCACTGTGGATCAGATCCAAAGGTGCAGAAGCTCGCTGAGACTTTCCTTTGTCAAATTTCTCTTGAGGGTCTTTCCCGAGAACACATCCCTCACACACTCCCTTGGAGAAATGGATGTATGGTAGACCATCAACTAATTTGTGCTTGCTAAGTTGCTGCATGTATCTTACAAAATTTGGTGTGAATATGAATCTCTTTTCGGTGCCGAAATTCATCATCTGATATACAGAGAGAAGATTGATAGAAATCTTGGGAACATGCAACACATTCTCGAAACTTCCATTGGTGAGTTCAATCCTTCCTTTGCCAGTGACTTCGACAGAAGAGTTGTCCCCCATCAGAATAGGAGGACCTTTGCATTCATTCAAATAAGAATATACTACTTCTGAGGTAGCCATGTGATGTGATGCTCCTGAATCTACGATCCAAGCATCGAGAGAGGAGTTGATGGCAATCAAGGCATGGCTAGAATTACCTTTCTTGGAATTCAGATCTTCTGGCTTCTTCTTCTTTGCACCCTAAGGGATGCGATCTCCAAATTTATTTTTCTGAATTATCTGAGACATCATATCTATTTGTTTTTTCATGCATGTAGATTCCGAATGGAATCCTTTGTGACAGTATGTGCATTTCTCTCCTTTTCTTCCCTTTTCTCCTTTGGATCCAGAGGCATTGGTGAAGGGTTTTGTGTACCCTTCCTTCTTTGCATGTGCATGAGCTTTCAGATTATCTTTATCTTTATATTTATGATATTTTTTGATGCCATCATGCACAGTGAGTGCATGCGCCCTTGGGCCTTTGATTGTGCCCATGTTGATGAGATTGGTTTTCTCTTATGTCAGGGATTCAATAAAATCCTCAAGAGAAGGCATCTTCCAGGTGGCTCCAAAGGCAAATATGAGAGTATGGAATGTGGATACGAATACAGAGAATTCAGGACCAAGCTTGGAGAGAATGGTAAGAACCATTTTTTTCTCCTCCGTCAATTTATCAACCCCACAAGCTTTGAGTTGCGACAATAAATCATTGAATTTTGTAAAGAAATATTGGATATTGTCGAAGCTTTTTGGATCCAATGTGAGGAGCTTCACCTCCAGCATGTTTCCCCTCATATCATCCTTTTTTCCAAATATCCCTTCCAAGATTTTCCAAGCTTCATTGGGAGTATTACAGGAAGATATGTGAAAAATGAGATCAAGAGAAATAAGACTGCAAATTGTTCCCAGCGCCTCATCCATGCAATTTAAGTACTTGGATTTTTCTATGGATGATGTCGGTTCTGTATCTGTATTCATGTTTAACCTATACAACCCTCTGGATCAGAGATGCATGGCTATTTTCTCCTTCCATGCAAAATAGTTGTAAGGTGTAAGAATGAATTCTTTTTTGAATTCTATCTTTCCGTTGTCTTCAATCTTTTGTACCTACAAAAATTTTGGTGTAGCTTTTGCTTAGCAGTACTTCGGCTCTAATACCATGTAAATGTGTTGAAAATACACATAATAGATCTAGCTAAACAATAATACACACATTTTCAGAGAGAAATCGAGAAATAAGAAGAAGAAGAGAAAGAATGGAAGAATTCTCATAACTGTTTTGAATAATGAATAATTTACACATGATATACTCTGTATAACTCAATGAGTTCGAATTGAGGTGAACCAAGTCACCAGAGTGGTGGTCTAGAGTGATCTGGACACACACCAACAGTTACGGGAGTGAACTTACACCTATTCTAGTGTCTCAAGCAGTTGCGAGAGTGAACTGCCACCTAGTTGAGTTAACTAGTCAACTAGTCTTCAATTAACTGACTGAACAGTGAGTAGTGAGGAGATAACTCAGGAAATCAAGGCTAATGCACCACTTTGGTGATTATCCCAAGGCAAGGTCAAATTATCATGGTGATGATTCCAATGCTTCATGGTGATGATCCCAATGCAACACCTAAACTCAACTCAACTATTCAAACTGAAGTGTCAACTGAAAGAGAATATTCTCCAGGTGGAATATTCTCCCCTAAAATATAGGAGGCTGGATAATGAATAATTATGACTAATAAACAAAAAAAAACTTAGGAAAAATAAATCCTAGGTGTGTGTGAAGTAACTCCAACACCAAGTTTGAGGATAGAGTGGTAGCTCTCCCTTGCGAGGAAAACTTGGAGCTATAATAATTTTGGTTTCTGTGCTTGGACCCTTTGCGGCTCGGGGGTATAGGGTGAAGAAGAGTACCCCTAGCGTTGACTGGGAGGTACTTGTGAAGTCTCTGTGATTGGCAAGCAGGATGAAGGAAGGAGCACCTTTTTTTGATATTCATCTTTGACTTCGTCGTCTTCAGTTACAATATTCGTATTTGAGTTTTGTAATGTTAATAAGTTAAAATTTTACATATATTCTCTAGAAATATTATCGTAATTGCATTTTATTTTTGATATCGAATTGTCAAAATCTTGATGGATTTTTGTGTAATAAAGAATTTATGGAATGTGATGCATTTCTATTTCTCAATTAAGAAATTGGAAAATTTGTGTTAGCTCCCTTCCCATATTGACAATCCTTTTGATTCTATTGTTCGTTGCTATCTGAGAATTCCTTGGGGTTGTTTGAAATTTATTGAATCATTGCTAATAGATTCATATATCTGGATGCAAGTTATTCTTGATCGCTACCATTGGCATGCATTGCAAACTTAAATGTAGTCATCCATTTTTCTTTTTACTTGCGATTGGATGCATTCTGGATGTTGAATATGTTTTTGGAAATTCCTGTTAACTGTCCTTTCATTTTTGCAAACCAATTTTCTTTCTTACTTGATCACTGTTAACTGCTCGTCTAATGTATAAGTTAGAGTTATATTTATTTATGTATAATGATATGTACCCAACATACAAGTGGGATATAATTTAGGAAAAATCTTGAAGAAATCGATAATCCTTGAATTTACTGATGCAAATTGCATTTTTTGAGAACAAAACTTTGTTTTACAGTGCTGTCAAAATTTAGCATTTGAGGCTATCTTCCTTCTGCATTTCATTGGGTCGAATTGGTAATTTTGTGGTGTTATTCTTGATGTTTTTTCTTGAATTTCGATATGGAATTTGAGAAATACAAAATCATGTATAGTTCTGATTCCAATTTCTAATTTCAATAGAAAAACAATAGGAGGATTTACTTATTACATGCAAGTTTGTGAGTTAATGTTGGGAAAATTTCCCATGTAATGTATAATTTGAATCCAAGTTGAATTCCATGCTTTAAATTTTTCCTGCGATTTTTTTGAATTTTGTAACTTTGCGTGACTGTAGTCCCATCTTGAATAACCCATACATTTCTAAATAGAGTATTAATTTTTCCCTTCTGTAGCCTTGAATTTTATAGACCCAAATTGTGGTGTTCTAATGGTACACTGGAGAATTGATCATGAGTTTGGATGTTAGTATTACTGTGTATTCTTGTAATGCGACTTTTATATTAGAAGTTGAATTTTTAGAAAATCTATGCATGTTATGATTTATTTTGGAAATGAATTTGAGGCTACAAAAAATAATTGACTTTCCTAAGTGCCTCTGTAATCATTCACTGTCTTTTCCTTAAATCTTAATCATTATCGATTTCAATTTCACTTTCTGGAGAGTTAAGCTCCAACTTATCAGAAATCAGTGTCGGATCAGGTTGTGCACCGTTTCAAGGGTTGGATTGGGTGCATACAACTCTTGATTCTCTGCTCTATTTCTTGGAGCCTTGAGTTGAGTTGGGCATTGAATGTTGTGTTTGATGGGTATAAAAATATTCCTTGAACAATCTTGAAACTTATCACTTCGTTGTCTTGGAGTCAATCTGTTACATCAAATGTGGTGTCATCAATTAAAGTGTAATATATTGATGAATACTCTGTTCGCTACCATCAATTAATGAATTCATTATTTCACTATCTATCGATTTAAATTTAATTTTTATTAGATATTAGTTACGTTTCAAAGTCCAGATCAAGTGTTGAATCAGGTGCCAGAACAGGCGTCAGATCAAGGGCCAAATTAAATTCCAAATTTTGTTGGTTGAGAGATTTACTTGTTATTCTCCTCACCCAGGTTCGGTTCCTTTAGTGGACCTGTAATTTCCTCTTAAATTAAGTTGTGAAGTGTTTAATCTTCTTTTAATCTCCTCATTTACAAGATATGTAAGCTAGTATGTGAAACCTTTTTAGTTCTGGAATATGAGTTGATCTTCTTAGTTCCTTAAAATGGATATGTAAAAATGGTTAAAATATTTATATATATTACTTATTATGATGTGATCATATTAGATTAATACTTGGATATGAAGGTTGTGTAAATCCTTGTATATTTTTTAATATGAAGTTGACCTTCTTTAATAGTTTTAAAATGTTTATGTAATATAAGGAAGCGTTGATTGGTATGTATAGTTAATAAGATTGATCTTCTTATAATTTTCTTATAGTTTGTAATAAATAGGTAAAGTAGCATTTGAGTATTCTTATTTCTTAATATAGGTTGAGTCTTCTCATGGTTCTTTTAAATGGTATGCATGTAGCTTGAATGCTTATTATTGTTATTTATGATTGATTTCTTATAGTTAAAAAGGGTACTTAAAGTGGTATTGAAATCCGTATGTTGTACTTAAGGAAGAAATTTAATATTCTTATGGGATTTATGATTGGAAGTGAATCTAGTATCTGAAGTACTTATGTATTCTTAATTAATATATATCATGATAGTAAAGTACATGGTTGAGTTACATAAGGATTGTATTTATTGCACATGTTGAAATCTTGATTTGATGCTTGACTTGGACTGAGCCTGACTTGACAAGATACTAATGAATATTTGAATTAGATCTCTACCCACTCCTAAGATTGTAGTTATGATCTTGTGGTTGTACCTTCTTTATGTATTATCTTCTTGCTTTATTGCACATAATATCGTGTACAATAATGATGAAGTATAGTAGGGTATTCCATTGTACATGGGGAATTGAATGATTGATATGGTTGATAAATCTAGTCTTAAATTGTGGTTTAAGATAGGATTAATGGGATTTAGATACCTCCTTGTTCCTCAGAAAAATCACCAGTCCTGAGACCTTCAGTGGTCAAAATCAATCAGATGAATCCTGGACTTGAGCGTTTCTTATGTGTCTTGGAGGTCCTAACCTTGAAGGATAGGTTGGGTGGGTAGTATCCTTATGTTATCTTTATGTTACTTGGTTGATTGAAGTATAGTGATGTTGCTTTCAATTGATTGTGATGATATTGATTTTGAAGTTATTAATTTGTTGTGACGCACCTCACTTGTCCTAAATGATTGTTTAAAAAACAAAAAAACAAATATATATTTACCTCTTTGTACATCACTTTTGTTGTCGTAATGGAGGGGCCATTACAGAGGGTCATTTACTGATGATCAATTGTGAGAAAATATTGTAAATATCTCCGTAAAATTTTCTTTTACATTAATAAATTGTTCCGAGTGGCCATATTGGCTGGGGACGTGGATGTTTCCTTGTAGGGGTTTTACCATGTAAAAACATCGATGTGTTGATATTTGATATGGTTGTGTGAATGGTTACTAAATATGGTTTTCCTCTGTTGGAATACATGTTTTTTTGAACATGGTATCAAAGTGAATTTGAAGACCTTCTCCCATTGTAGATCGAGATCGTGAAGCTGTGTTTCCTCATCTCCTTTTTATACCGTCTCCGTACATTTTTGGGCTAAGAGGAATGTTCCATTGTGTCCGAATCACTTGTTTAAGTTAGGGACACCTTTCATTTCATTCGAAAAGTTTTTAGTTTGACCAAGATACGACCATTTCAATCAGATCAGGAGGTATAAAGCCTCAGTAATCCATTTTAAATTTTTGTAGAGTTATTATTTTGGTTTTATTTTTGAGTTTCTACTCTTTTTCGATCTTCATATTCTGTTTTCCCTACGCCCTATGCAATCTCGAAAAATCAAAATCAGATCAGAAAGTGTTTTCCTGTCTACGTATGTTCTTTGTCGTGCACTTTGTGCAATCTCGGTAAATCATAAATAGAGGGAAATATTGCATTTTCCGGATAAGATAACCAAGATATAACCCTTGTTGTCGTTGAGAAGAATTTTCTTTTTCTTGTGTGAAATTAGTTTTTTATGAGCACACTCTTCAAGGTCATCTTCCACAACAACAACAAAAACAACAACAATCCTCCTTCTAAACAATACAATATGTTTTGCACTAGCTCACTTGGTTAAAAGTTGCTTTATTAAGTAAGAGGTCTTGAGTTCAAGTCTCGTTTTTGTCACTTTTTCTTGAAAACGTTCATCCATCCATTGTATAGTGCATTTCACTTAAGTTATAAAAGTGAATCACTACAAGTATCTTTGATATTTTATTTTAAGTTATTTATTTTGCATGCAACTTTCATTCATAAAGTGACTTCATTGTAAAAGTGATCCCTCTTATTCTATAAAAGTTGGTCACTTCATAAACAACTTATTTGTAAAAGTGAGGCTATTAGGAGGGGTATCACTATGTGAACCAAATTATACTTGGCACATGTCTCTTTGGTTACCATTTATTCCTTTTTTCAAAATACCATAATTTTTACATCCGAAGTTCGTTTTCCAGTGTCATTTTTTTTTGAAACAACCTACTTTTTTGAGATCTTTCCATCCAGAACATCAGTTTCATCTTTTTCTGCATATTATAATATGACATCCCTAAGTGATATTTTTCTTACTAGTACCAAATAATTCCATTGGAAATCTCATATGGAGGATTTATTAATAAGTAAAGGATTGTACCAGATTACCTTGGGAAAATAATAAGAACCCACTGATGATGAAAAGTATGCCAAACGGATGAATAGGAATAACGAATCGCTTGGAGTAATCAAAATATCTATCTCTCTTGATTTAAGGTTTCAACTTCAAGGACTTGATGCCCCTAATAAATCTTGGGAAAATATTGAAGCTGTGTTTGGTAAACATAATATTATTCGAGCTCACTAGTTGGAAAATTAGTTTATAGCTTTAGGTCAAAATGATTTTCCTTGCATTGAACATTACTTATCTAAGTTTAAAAAACTTATAATTTTGTGTATTGAATGCCAACTATATCTTCCAGAAGATAGATGCACATACGCTATTCTTTCTAAGATTGGTAGTGCATATTCTATTTTTGTATCTACCTTTTATGCCACCAGAGAAGCTCTAGGGAGTTCTTATACAAAACCTTCTCTTGAGTCCTTTTGTGATGATACAATTCGAGAGAAATATAAGCTCTTGAAACTTGGATTTATTATCACTACAGGTACATACAAAAAATCCTTAATGACCTAGAAGAAAGATAAATCCATGAACCTGTAATATACCAGATATAAAATGTATGCAGAACATAAATAAAATACTAGTAATGGAAGAATAACAACAATATAACCATAACATTCACCACAATAACACTAAAATGATATGAGAATAATAACAGAAATAACACTTTGAATCTGAATGCAATGTTCATGGGCCTCTTCGAGGGGGAAACCTCCAGTTGAGCAAAGCTCTATTAAAATAATATCCAAGTTAGGGTTCTCATACCCTTGACTCCTATTTATACTAAAAAGAAGCATCTAGAGGAAGATCCTTCTAGAATCACAAGCTTCTATTAGGTCTTCTTACATCCGCTTTATTCTATTTTATTGAAAGGCCTTATTAATATTGACCTCTATTACATCGGAATATATTTTTCTACTTATGTGCAGGTTAGGACCCTAACATGTCTGCCCCCTTAAAAACAACCTTGTCCTCAAGGCTTGAGATGAGGAAATTGTTGCAGAATGGTAG
>JASDQU010587777.1:9051-29202 GCA_032191745.1 Picea mariana | reverse complement strand
AATGTTGATGCCTTGGAACTTATATTGGTGGCCATCCTGGTCGAATTGCATAGTTAATTCTTTAAAATCCATGAGAATGGGACCCAAATTCCTTAGCCAGTTTGCTCCCAATACAATGTCACAACCTCCCATGTCAATAGCAAACATATGGGATTTCAGGTGGTAGTCACCAATTTGGAGACGCACATTTTCACAACGCCCTCCACATTTCATGGAACCACCATTGGCAATCATGATTTGGAAATTATTCACGGCATGGATGTAGCAGTGAGTTTCTTGGGCAATGTAACGATGAATAAAATTATGGGTACTGCCACTATCAACCAGAATGATGACCTTCTGATGCTTGATGTAACTGATTAGCTTGAGGGTTTGGGGAGCAGAGAAGCTAGTGAGAGCATTGAGGGAAATGATCGGTTCTACTTCGGGAGGGTCTGAGGGAGGGGTTATGTCAGTGGATTCAGGTGACTCAGACACAAAGGAATTTTCTACATCCTCTTCCAAAATATCCTCGGAGATGGCCATAAAAAGATTTTGTTCTTTACACTTGTGGCCCAGGAAATATTTTTCATCACAGTTATAACAAAGGCCTTTGAATTGGCGTTCATCCATTTCATCCCTGATCAATTTTTGGATCTTTAGTGGAGCAGAGGGAGTAGTGGGATTTACTGGTTTAGGGCGAGGGATAAATGAGGGTTTTCGGTTTTGAGAAGATAACCTGTTGTGCTTCTTTATCTCTTTTAGTAGCCTCCACCCAACTCTGAGGCCGAGCCATGAGGACATGGGCCTGAATCTCATCCTTGAGGCCATTGATAAAACACTCTCGGCAATAGATCTTGTCTATTTTAATTTTTTTATGTTTCTGTCCTCAAGGGTTAGGTATTCAAGGGTTCTATAGATAAGGGTTTTCCCTGTGCTATGGCTCTCTGATATATGTGCGGGGTCCAACAATAGTACTCGGCCCAATATCTCAGGGCACTAACTAAGGAGGATAGACCGTACCCTTAGCCGTACTACCCGACTACCCAGGTACTAGAGAGTATCTTCCCGAGTGTTGTTCTCGGTGACACTATAGCATTCAGACGACCGATCGGTTTATCTAAAGAGGGATTCAGGTAATCTAGGCCAATCCATACATAGGTGTTGTTTGATGTGCTGCCACTCGAAGGGGTACCAACATGGGTTACAAGGGTGGCCAATAGATGTGCGCTTAAGTACCACTTGTATTTCCTGCGTGTATGAATCCCTCAACCATGGGTTTATGCACGAAATGATAGATCTATGTGGCTTAAAGACACCGGAATACGTCTCTACCCTGAAAAAAAATTTAACCCACATTTTCTGCCAAGGAAAGTGCTCTGATACCACTTGTAATATACCATATATAAAATGTATGCAGAACATAAATAAAATGCTAGTAATGGAAGAATAACAACAATATAGCCAGAACATTCACCACAATAACACTAAAATGATATGAGAATAATAACAGAAATAACAGTTTGAATCTAAAATCAATGTTCACGGGCCTCTTCGAGGGGTCAAACTCCAGTTGAGCAGAGCGCTATTACAATAATATCCAAGTTAGGGTTCTCATACCCTTGACTCCTATTTATACTAAAAAGAAGCATCTAGAGGAAGATCCTTCTAGAAGCAAAAGCTTCTATTAAGTCTTCTTACATCCACCTTATTCTATTTTATTGAAAGGCCTTATTAATATTGACCTTTATTACATCTGAATATATTGTTCTACCTATGTGCGGGTTAGGACCCTAACAGAACCCCAAGAAGCAACATCTTCGCCACAACAACAATCCAAATAAGGGTCCTAAACCCACTAAGCCAAATTCAATTCCTAATGGCGACAAAGGATAAAAAACTAAAAATAAGAAGACTAATAGACATTACACCTTGTTTTGGACAAATGGCCATGATGAGTCCAAATGTTTTAAGAAGATGGCAACTTTAGAAGCAGTGATGAAGAAGAAAAACATCAGTATAGATTCTACTACTACTTCTTCTTCTCATGGACATGCACTTTCTACTTCTGATTTCTCCTTCAATGCAACTTCTACTTCTTCTTCTGATGAGTGGCTTCTTGATTCAGGAACATCTTATCATATGACCAAGGATAAAACCAAATTTTCTTCTCTAAATGAATGTAACACCAAGAAAATATTTGTTGGTGATGATAGATCTCTTAGTGTTGTAGGGTTTGGAATAGTATAATGGTCATTTTAATGATGTATTATGTGTTCCAAGTCTTTTCTTCAACCTTTTATCAGCATATCAAATCACTCATTCAGATGAAGGTAAAACCATAGAGTTTTCACCTCACCAAGTTGTAATCAAGGATCTAAAAGATCCTCAACATGTTCTTGCAACTGGAATTGTTGATGATATTACCAACTTGTACAATTTTGACAACATTGGGACATCATATTTTCCATCAGGTTTTGTTTTTCATAGCAATGACTTGAGCAAAATTTGACATGAGTGGTTTCGTCATCTTAACTATCGCTCATTGAAACAACTATGTAATCAACATATGGTGACTGGTCATCCTCTTATTTCTTGTAGAGATAGTGTTTTTGTTGGTTTTGTTCTCGACAAACATCATCGAGAAAATTTTGACAAACATACCTCTTATCATGGCTTGACCCCTTTGCAGCTTGTTCATAGTGACTTGTGTGGTCCACTTTCTTCTCATTCTTTTTCTGGGTGCAAGTATTTCTTAAATTTCATTGATGACTTTTCTAGATGCACTTTGTTTTACTTCTTAAAACTCAAGAGTAAAGTTTTTGACAAGTTCTTGGCCTACAAGGCCCTTGTAGAAAAGAAATATGGACATCAAATTCAAAGGTTAAGAATAGATAACTGAGGAAAATATGTGAAAAATCAATTTACAAGTTACTGCATTGCACAGGGCATCCAAATGAAACAAATTGTTCCATATACACTACAACAAAATGATGTTCCTATGAGAAAGAACCACACATTAAAATAAATGACTAATTGTATGATCCAATATAAGGGATTAAGTCTAAAATATTGGGTAGAAGCCATTAACATTGAAAATTACATAGTAAATCACACTCCCACGAAGGCTCTTAAAAATATAACACTGGAAGAAGAATGGATTAAACTTAAGCCATATGTAAGTCACTTCCATGTATTTGGCAATGTGGCATGGGCTCACATTCCCAATGAGAAAAGAAAATCATTGCAACCTAAAAGTGAGAAGTGTATATTTCTTAGTTATTTTGAAGATTCCAAAGGTTACATACTTCTTCAACCACAGTGTTATGAAATTGTTATTAGAAGAGATTTTAAATTTGATGAAAATCTCTTGGCCTACGAGCCTAATTCAACATTTGTGCTTGCTTCGGCGTACGATCCATCTTTGGAATTTGTTCCTTCTTCTATTCCTATTATGGTTTCTTCTTCTTCTTCTTCAGATGATGACATTTAGGACACAAATCCACCTCCTCATACTCTCCTTCCTCCAGATGAGTCCATTGAACTTGAACCTGCACCAACACCACTACTTCCTAGATGTGTCCATTCAACATGAGAAGAAACTGGTGATCTTGTCGGTGATTCTTCATACCAACATCAAACACATTCATAGTTCCAATGAGCCTCTTCTATTTTGGCTTAATTTTTAGAGACTCATGATCCAGAGACATTTGTAGAAGCTTCAAGTCATCCACATTGGGATACAAAAATGAATGTAGAGTATCGTTCTTTATTGGAAAACGATACTTGGGATCTTACACCTCTTTATAAAGGAATAATTTTTTTTAGATGTAAATGGGTCTATAGAACTAAGTATGCAACATATGGAAGTGTTGAAAGACACAAGTCTCGATTAGTTTCCAAAGGGTTATCTCAAGTTGAAGGCATAGACTATAATGAAACCTTTTCCCCTATAGCCAAAATGAATTCCAACCACCTTGTTCTATCCCTTTCTTACTCACATAAATGGTAGGTCCATCAAATGGATGTTAAATATGCCTTCTTGCATGGGGATTTGCAAGAATAAATCTATATGGAACAACCTCTTGACTATGTACAGAATGAATCTAGCCTTGTTTTCCACCTTAAGAAATATTTTTATGGTCTTAAGAAAGCTTCCTAAGCTTGGTATGCCAAAATGGACACCTTTCTTCTTGACATCAAATTTTCTAGATGCCATTATGACCCTAATGTCTATACCAATAAAGTAGGAATCCATATCATAATCCTTTTTCTTTATGTTGATGACCTTATCCTTACTGGTAGTGACCCAAAAATTTTAAACCATGTCAATAATACCCTTAAGAAGAAATTTAAAATGAATGACTTAGGATATTTTTACTATTTCCTTAGCCTCCAAGTTTTGCTAACCAAAGAAGGAATTTTTATTTCCCAGTCTAAGTATTCTTGTGACCTTCTTCACCTCTTTCACATGGAATATTCAAAACCAACCCCTTCCCCCTTCCAGTTTGGAGTCAAACTTGTTGCCACCTATACTTATGCTAAAGTTGATGCCACTTTATACCATCAATTAGTTGGTATCCTATTATACTTGGATCATACCCATCCCAATATTTCCTTTGATGTTGGTCTTGTTTCCCAGTATATGAAAAAATCCCATGAAAGCCATTGGAAAGCAACTAAAATAATACTTCAGTATGTTCGAGGTACATTTCAGTTCATGATACATTACAACTCAGGGGGACTCCTTTATTGGTTGGTTTCACTGATTTATATTGAGCCAATGACCCTGATGATCAAAATTCTACTGCAAGTTATGTTCTCAACTTTGGTTCAGGGCCTGCCTCTCGGGTTCAACAAAAGAAGAGTATCGAGCAACGGTTAATACAAGTCAATAAGTCTTGTGGATTCGACATATCCTTTTAGAGTTTGAATTCCAACAAAAACATTCAACAACCCTTTAGTGCGACAATCAAAGTGCCATCAAGCTTGCCAAATACTCAGTTCAACAATAACACAACAAACTCATTGAGCTACACATGCATTTAATCGGAAAGCTCATTCCTCATTGAGTTATTAAAGTGCTATTTTTCCCTACAAAAGATCAAGTTACAAACATTTTCACATAGTCTCTTACAAAAGCAACGTTTTCCAAACTTCAATCTATGTTAGGAGTTCAAGAAATTTTCATTAAGGGGGGATAGGCTCTAATGCCTCCTTCCTTCCCCTATTATGTCACCTTTGTAAATCCTCCAATCCTATCCTAACTTATTCTTAAGGGTGAATGTTAGGATATTTAGACACTTAGGAGTTAGTTAAGATCAACTTGTTCTAATGTGCAATTAGGTAAATATGTGTTTCTTTAATACACATTAGTATACATTTGTAGTTAGGAAATCTTACGGTCATGATATGTTCCCGACATAGATCGATCGAACGGTTCGTATTCTCCTAGATATTAATGACTACATTGATCTGTGTATTAACACTCGATTGTTCCATGATCTCTATTTAAAGAACATGGAGGGTTATTTGTTCATGATCGATTGTGAGAAAATCTCTTGTAAATCTCTATGTAAAATTTTCTTTTTCATTAATAAATTGGATGGGGCCGTGGATGTTTCCCTATAGGGATTTTACCACATCAAAACATTGGTGTGCTGGTATTTTATTTGGTTTTGTGAGTGGTTATTGAAGGTGTTCGTCCTCTGTTGGAATACCTGTGTTGTCGAACATATTATATTCCTGTAACCGCCCTTCGTTATGCCTAAGAAAAGTCAAAGCACCAAGGGTAATGTTTTTTTTGCATTAAGAAATTAACATCAAAACATGATCATGGAAGCACCTATTCAACAACATCATAAGTAAAGCAGTACCAGTTACTCATCATGGAAATCACTAACGACATAATCAACTCGTCAATGAAGGATAGCGATACATAATCATAAATAACATAGCAGATTAGCACATCATAAAAGCTTGAAGCAAATTACAACAATATTAAATCATATAAAGAATATAAAATGACTACCCGCCCAACCTACCCTGCAAGGTTAGGACCTTCAGGACACATAAGCAACGCTCAATCCCATGTTCCAATTGATTTTAACCATTTAAGGTCTTAGTGCTAGCGACTATTCTGAGGAACAAGGAGGTGTCTACATCCCACTAACCCAGTCAATCCAAGCAACTAGCTAAATCAACAACATCTACGATCATCTATTTCATCAATCCATCAATCCTAACATCAATTAACCATGGTGCAAGGGTAATCATTATCATTATCAATCATAAATCAACAATATTTAATGGCGCAATAGTAATCTAGTTCTAAATAAATCATGCATCATCAATATTTATTGGCGCATTAGTAACAATTATTAAATCAATCATTTCTATCTACAAGGCGCAAGTAATCTAATTACAAAACCAGTCATAATCACATTAAATTCATGGCATGAGAGAATCTAATAACTCAATTCAACATACATCACATCATTTCATGGTGCAAGAGAAGTTATTAGTTTAATTTCATGGCGCAAAGGAATCTAATACTGTATCAATCACACATTAACGTTTTTCAAGGTGCGCTAGTAATCGAATCACTTAATTAGTCATAAATTAACATTATTCAAGGAGCAAGAGTAAACTAATCACCAATCATCTGTACATTGCATTCGTTCAAGGCACAAGACAATTGTTAATTAATCTAAAGTGCATGGAGTCTAATCTAATAATTTCAGGGAACGAATGAATAATTACAAGCAAACACACATAAACCTTATTCAAGGAACGCGGGGTAATCACCTTCTATTTTCTAGTTTACATCATTATTATTGTGAATTAGACACTTAACACTTATTTAAACAGTTACAATATACCAACCTTAGAACATTCCCCATAAGGTATTCATTAACATCTATACCAATCTTGGATGAAACATGTTAAATTTGACAACAATAATATAATAATGATTATATTAACCATTGTATAAGAGAAAATAGTAAAAGAAACAATTAACTAATAAACCATTGGATAAATAAGAGATTATGAACCTTATGGATATTTAGACCCTTATCGTGTTTAAACTAAGTTTTACATTTAATGGAAATAAAAATCTATTCCTTAATTTATTAGTTATTTAGACACTTCTTAACAATAAAAATAATAATAATAGAAACTTATTCAACAATAAATATCAATTAATTCCAATATTAATGGCTAACGAACTTACTGTTAAGTCATTCGTGTTGTTAGGCAGGTCACGAGTTCAAATCTCGATTTATCCAAATACGTGCTTGCAGGTTGTACGATTCTCCCTAGGAGTTAAAGGTAACCTTCAAAATTCGACCCCATGTCTCACGAGTACAATGTTGCCATCGTTACCATACCCCTAATCATTATATATATATATATATATATATATATGGATTTTTAAAACATAGACTATAACAATAAACCACCACCCCAAATGGATGTCAATAAAGTATACCAATAATTATTTACCCCCCTAAACCTTACATTATGGTAACCATCCCTTAAAAAAAACATAAATGAAATTCGAAGGGTGAGACTGGTCGGATATCCACGCATCGAGGAGCTCAGGTCACTTCGAGTAGGCTTGCGCATGGGAAGGGACTGTCCAGGAATGGGCATATTCTGCCCCTTCCCTCCTAACTTAAGCTGCAAGCTTCCACTATAGAAGCGCGGTAGGAGGAGAATCTACAGGACGGAAATTTCAGGATAAAAAATCGTTTTTATTTACCCCCTTTTTAATGGTTCAGCAGCGACGAAGACACACATGCACCTGGCGCAGCGCAATGGAGAAGGAAACAACCTCTACGATCCAGAAGTTAATTCGCTAACGAAGGGACTATAATTATACTAATCTGGAAGCTTTCAATTCTCTGTCTCTTCTCGCTCACTAATCCATACACATCCTTCCGTCAAGGGAATGGGTACCTTCGTTACACAATCATTAAAGTACTAATCCTGGAACAATATCCGCACTCTGTTATCCTTCGTTGTGGAAGTCAAGAGTAAGCTGCAACGGGTCATCGACTCCAGTTTTAACAAATTTCGGAACTTGCTCTCGACTCGTGGAGTACTCAAGGCTCAGTGGCCATGTATTCCGACTGAGTTATGATAAAATAAAACCCTCCCAACCAATCTCATTTTCCAAATTTTAAAGAAGAAAAGGGCATAACTAAATCTAGTCAACGTGCATCACCTACAGACTTGCATTGTCGAAGGTACCAGAGTAGAGATAACATTGAACAGTCTAATCTTAACAGTGGAGAGTTCCCTCTCGCGCATCCCTATAAAATAAAGTTTTATACAGAAACTTATTCTATTCAATCCGTGACTTAAGACATTTTTCCTTAAGCGCTCCCATAAAATTGTAGAGGAACAACAATTAACAATTCCAACATTTGGTTAAAATTAGTTGGTAACAATATTAAAATATCCATTCCATATCCCGTACCACCCATCAACCATTAGAGGACATATAAGAAATTGCATAAAGTCCCATATTATTACAAGGATCAGGCATCCACAAATTTTTTTCCTATTAAAATCAAGCAATGACCACAACAAAATATCGTAATCGAAGGCAGAGAATCTGAAGTTGTTATTCCGCACTTGTGCTCCTTCCTGCCTCTTGCTTTCTAACCGTTAAGACTTCATCGGTACCTCTCAGCCAATGTTAGGGGTACTCTTCTTCCCCTTTACCCCCTCGAGCCGGAAAGGGGCCACGCACAACCACAACAAAAAAACTCTAGCTCCCAGTGCATCTTGTAAGTTCGAGCTACCAATCTCTTTCTCGAGCTGGGTATCCCAACTCTCACAAGAAAAATTAGTCAATAAATTTCAGCAGCATAACTTTTTTTTTTGTAAGTAAGAGGTTTATATAAAAAGGGCCTTCAAAAAACCATACCAGAGGTACAAAAACATGATAGTAACCGTACTGTAGTTACTGAACTGCCCCAATTGAGGGGAAACCAGTTCAACCAGCCGGGTGAGTATAGCATTGATAGTCTAACAGTCTTATAGAACCAAAATAAGTTGTCTAGAATGCAACTAAAAGAAGAAAATATTAAAAGTAAAGAACCCCTGTGGGGTCAAACACTTGGCGAGTAACCTGGCCAGGTGGCAAGAACGGCCTCGTGCCAAGGCTCCTCTTCAACGAGTGTCCCTTTGCTCTCCAGCTGCATGTCAGCATCCACGTTGCTCTCGTCCCTGTTGGCGACTTGCGAGATGTCCTGTAGCACCTGCTGTCCTGTAACCTTCTCCACTTCCACGTTCTCATGCTCGAGCTGCTCCACAGTGATCTCTACTGAATGCTGTGTCTGAGCATTTCCTTCGCCGTTCTCTGCATGGGGTACTTCCACTGAAGCCTCGCCTACTGGGTTGGAGGAGAAAGCATCTTGGAAGGAGGAAAGAATCTGAAGGAGGGTCGAAATCTTTCCATCCGTGATCTGCAAATGGAATTGAAGGTCCTCCATCCCCTGACGGAGTTCGAAGACCAAACCATAGATAATGGTAAAGCTTTCTTTCAACTGCGAGTCAAGGATGAAGTCAGAAGACGGGTTCGCATTGTTTCGGGCCCTTCGAACATGAGGTGGTGCCCCCATGGGAGGACTTGAGGAACCAACTACTGGTGCATGGGGAGGCTCGAGGGTTCTGGAATTCGGTGGGATGGCCAGGTATCGTGAGGAAGAGCCCGACGAACTATCAATAATAAATAAGCTTTCAAACTGAGAAGCGGGCGAGGTGGAGGAGGCGAGAGGTGCTAGCTCGAACTGCAGAGGCGGAAAGGAAATCGTGGAGGGCGAACCAGGGGGAGAAATAGAGGCCCGGGGCCGTGGAGGATTCCATGGAGAGCCTCTTCGCGACTGTCCTCTTTGACGCAACATAAGTTTCGTCGTTTGAAGGTAGACAAAGATTGAGTGCACCAAGCAAATGCAGAGAGCCTGGAGGTGGGCAAGGGTTGTGAGCACCATGAGAGTCTGGTCTAAACCAGGCCTGGGCAGCAGAGGGGTGTGGGAGGCGGTCCGCGAGCAAGGATGAGAAGCAAATACAGTCGGAGAAGCCATAGAGAAGTTAGTAATGGGGCGGGTGCACCAGAATTAAATTTACTACAACGATGTAAAGTCGATTTAATGCAGGGTCAAGGTGGCGGGCGTTGGCACGAGCTCATCACATGGCTCCCTGCCTCGTTGGCCTACCCGCATTCCATCCGTGCACCATTTGGCTTGCACTGACACCCCATTCGGGGTTCAACAACATAACTTTACTCATACTCGTCATGCCCCTTTTTTCCTCTTTTCCAATTTCTTTATAGGTGTTTTTTTTTTCATGACACATTCCTTTTGCACATTTAATTGACTTTTTAATTGATTAATTTGGAATTGTTCCTCCCATACACTTGTCACCCTCTCCAATAGTTGTGCGAGAAAATTCCAAAATTTAATTTAATTAAAAGACACTTTCCCTCACATCTCCTAAAAGTGATCCTTGAATCACTCCTAGTTGTCTTTTATTCCTTTATTCCCAATTTAACAATGACACCTTTCTAAATCTGTGTTGAGTTAAAATATGATTCTTCTCTAGTTAACTAGACTCTAGATTCCTCTTTATGTTTACACATTCTTTTTATATTTATTTCATTTCTTATCTTAATTTCCAATTTAGCATTTCTTGCACATATTCATGCAATTAATATTTAGATAAAATATTTCTCCTTTTTAATTCTTAACTTGATTTTTCTTCATCCCCTTTTATTTAATTTATTAATTAGTTTTAGTCTTCTTACCCAATTTAGACTTATTCTTAAAAAATTTAAACTAGGCTTAGAATTTTTTTAGGAGATTTTATAATTAATAAAATTACCCATTTATTAATTATTTTAAAGTCCGACAATAGTAAAAAAAAATATTGTTTTCTATTCACTTAAGTTCATTGACTCACCTTTATTAAAAATCGTGACGTGGCCTTCAAGACACACTCCATGCTCCAAGGGTTCCACTCGCCTTCATTCAAGTTTCATTTATGCAACATGCCCTTCAAGACGCACTACGTTCTGCAAGGGTGCCACTCGCCTTTGACTTATTTTGGTAGTTGTCCAACCCTTGGATTCAATAATCCATCAGGAAACCTTGTGAGAGACTAAGGGCCTCTAAGGAATAACGACCATTCATTATTGCACGCCCCTTATAATATTCATGAGCAATTGTCTCAGTCTGCCCTCACGACATCGTGGATCTCTTGAACTAGGTAATAGTTAACCTACAATTCGAGCTATGAAAGGAGTTCTAGTAGGATGTGGTAAGGTTGTTGCCGCACCTCTTCCTCAATATTTGGTTACTGTGCAATTCCCCTTTACTCCTTATGTGAGTTTTATTAACAAGAAATCATCAGCATGCATCCATCAATGAAACACTGTCAACGATCCATAAACAACATCATAATGTACTCGATCATATGTGACATATGCATAAATAGAAATACCCAAACCATATGCAGTCCACTCCTTGACTCGATTCAGAGTCCAAGGAGGTCCATTGATGCCATCGACATCCTCAATCTATCAAGAGTCTTGCACACTCATGAGAAACCCATCAATAGAACCTATATATACATACATAACATCATAGTCCAACAACATCATCATCTGAATCCATAAGTGAAACAAACAACCATATACTAAACCAGATCACTTGTATGCAAGTGTCCTCAAAGAATAAGTCAAATCACGTGTGCACAAGAGTAAGATGTTACAATTCCTCAAAACATTTCAAGAAACTTGTGTGAGTTTCTCAAAATTTTAATGTAAAAAGATAATAAAATATTAATGGCATTGGGGACTTTCTTTGACCATACCTGCTACTTAAAATGACATATTCTGTACTTTGGGATACCCTTGGTTGTTTGTTTCTTCACGCAATGGAAATAATGGGGAATGAAAGGAGTGCATTCCTAAACTTTTGGATGTATCTTTGTATAAAATATTCATTAATCTATCTGTTTATTAGTCCTTTCCTTTGCTAGGAACATTCGTGTTTGGTATGAAGTCAATGTGCTTTGACTTCATACTAGTTAACCACTTTTTTAAAACATTTCCAAACTTTTGTAAAAAAATATGTTTAACTCATATTTTATTAAAATGAAAAATATTTATCAAATATTTAAAATTCATATCATGAATTTTGATTGGCTGAACCATTATAATGGGACTTAATTGTCCCTAGTGTGTGTTAATTTATTTTAATAATTCGACAAATTTAAGAAATGATTTTTAAACAAAGTATTTGAAAAATTTATAAATGTCCAGGTACTATCTGTTCAATTAGGTTTAAATTCACATACTAAATTCTCTAGGGCATGTAGATTTATGAGAAAGGTGGTCCAATTAGTAATATGCATGGAGCCACCATTTGATCTTCCACTACTTGCAAAATTTGAATAGTTTCCAACTTTTATAATTTAACAAAACCCCAATTTTATTCCATTCAATGCAGGGATATAACAGAGCAAGGATACTTGGAGGGAGAATGAGGTGGTGTAGCATTCTAAGAGAATTAGCTCAAGTTTCTAGATATCTCCTAAGTTTCTAGATATCTCCTACTACTCATTGTAGCACTCACTTGAATCATTCATCTGAGGTTTGATTCTCTCTATTGCAATATCTATTGTCTGTGCTCGTGTTTTTTCTTTCTTTGGTGCTATTAGTGGTTCCACTTGTTAAATTATTCTATTTGGATAAAAAGTAGAAACATATACTAATTCCTTGACTTGGTCAACAATTTTTTCTTGCTTAAGCGCCACTCTCATAGAATTTTCCATTGGACCATTAATCAATTCAATTAGTGGTTCCAATTGTTATATTATTGTATTTGGATTAAAAATAGAAACATATACTAATTCCTCCACTTGGTCAACAATTTTTTATTGTTTAAGTGTCACTCATAGAATTTTCCATTGGACCATTAATCAATTCAACTATTACACATGTATGCTTGAGTTTAAATTCATTTCTATTTATGAGTTTTAATTCATATTTCAATACATTGAAAATATTCCCATTCATACAAATATCTTGAATTTCAAATTCCATACCCATATTGCGATGGATTAGTATAAGTATTTATTAACAAAGAAAAATGGTTTCCCAAATTTGGTCATTTGGGAATTTCTCTTCTCTCATAGCAACAACTAGTGGAAGAGCACCTGAGTGGGCCCAATGGTTAAGAGCATGTGTTATCTCCGGGGAGGTCACAAGTTCAAAACCGGCGGGGGGTAGGGATGCTCATATTAGCCCGCTGTGACAAGGCTGGAAGGGTAGACGACCCCTAGGATAGAGGTTCACTTGGTGAGGTTCTCTCACTTCAGTGGGCCTCGAGACGTCTCGGCCCTTGCTGAGTCACAAGTTACTAGTATATCTGGCTTGCGGGCTGTTGGATATACTCTTGGGAGGTTGTTGTTCCCATGGTAAAAAAAAACAACTAGTGGAACATTAACTACTATTCAGGCCATTAAGAGCTTGAAGAAGGATTTGATGAAAATGATTTCATTATAATATTTCTTCAATACTTAGAAATAAGAGGGAATAAATTAAGAACTACAAGATACTTCTATATGTTGATGTTCCATCTAAAATGAAAGTTCATATTTTTCTTTATATTGGTGCAACTATAGTTCCTTACAAACTGTTGGAATTTTAAATTTTCTAGTTACACAATTACAATTACTTAATCTAATAGAAATTTTAGTAGTATCATTGAAAGATAGACAATCACAGATACATTAGAACACAAATATTATCTTGGGAAACCCTCGTGGAGGAGAAAACCCAGAAACCAAAATCCTCAATATAGATTCCTTCAACTAGTACAATGATGTGCTATAGCTCTCCAAGAAAGACCAAGACCAAAACACCAAAAAAATAGTCTCCAAGACTTGTGCGCTAGACCTTCTTATCCACTCCAACATGCATACGAGAAGTGTGTGAGTGTGTATCCAAATGAGAGGAACCTATCCTCTATTTATACACAACAATGTCTCTTGAAGAGACATGACTCTTGACCTAACTAACCCATAAAATAGGATAGACTAGCCACAATGGGGCTTTTTACAATTATAAGTAAAATACTAATAATATAATAATTTCTATTGAGTGAGTTGGTACAATATAATCATAATAAACTTTTAAAGGTTTGACTAAAACAAATATACACGAATATATTCCATAGTTACACCAAAAATATTAACACTCCCTATTAACTAGGAAGGTATTCTTTCCAAACACAGAATCCAAGTCTGATATCAAATGAGTTCACATCCATTAACTGTTGAACATGAGAATCTATACATCCTTGGATATCCATAGTGAAACGTGACTTCACCCCATGCAACCAAGGTCGTGGGTAACTCTCAATAGCTACAACATGTCCCCAAGACATCCACTCCCCGTGATGCATCAATACCTAATCATGTGCACTCCTGTCTCAGTGCCAACCCTTTTTCATGTTGGATGAGACCCACCAGACTCAATGCCAACCATTTTTCATGCTGGATGATATTTTTCCATACTCAGTGATATCCCTTTTTCATGCTAGATGAGTTCCACATGCCACTCCCTCTGAAGAGGGACTACACCAAGCTTGTCCCTGAAGTACTCGAACTTTTTCCTCAACAACGGCTTGGTGAAAACATCCACAACTTGATCCTCGGTATCCAATGAATTGGAGCCTCACTGCTCCTCTTTGTACCATATCCCTGATATAGTAGTATCTGATCTCAATATGCTTTGACCTATCATGGAACACCAGGTTCTATGACAACTTTATGCAACTCTAGTTTTCACACCAAATGAAGTTTGCCTCCAATTCGAGACCAAATAACCCAGACAAAAAATTCTGAAGCTATATTGTTCCTATGGTCACTTCACACGCTTCCACATACTCAGCTTCAGTCATACTAAGTGCCACACATGACTGCTTTCTGCTACTCCACGAGACCATACTGGAGACAAGAATGAAATAGTATCTGGAAGTGCTCTTCTGGTTAGGAATACTGTTGGACCAATCTAAATTTGAGTATCCATACAATTCAAGCTCATGGTTAGATCTATACCAAAGAATATGATCTAGAGTACCCTTAAGGTACCTCAACACATGTTTTGTTGCAACCAAATGAACCTATCTGGGTTTCTCCAAATGTTGACTCAGGGTGTTCATAGCAAAACATATATCTGGTCTTGTGTTCGTCAAATACATCAATGAGCCCATTCTCTGCCTATATAAGGTAGAATCCCCAATATCTGAAGTTGTATCCTGCAACAACTTAAGATTTGATACCATCAGGGTAACCATGGCCTTACAATCCAACATGTCGAACCTATTCAATATTTCCACAACATACTTTCCTTGATTTAGGAAAATCCCATCTGATCTCTGCCAAACTTCTAGTCCCAAGAATTAGTGCATCATTCCTAAATATTTCATCTCGAATTATGCGACCAATTTTCTCTTACATTCAATGATGAGATTTTATTCACCTATTAGAAACAGGTCATCTACATACAATAGTAGAATCATCGGTTCACCATCCTCAAACTTAAAGTAAAGGTTAGAATCTGCACTGCTCTTAGTAAAACAAAAGTTCATCAGAAAATTGTCAATCCTACCATACCATGCTCTGAGTGCCTACTTCAATCCATATAAATCCTTCTTTAATATTCACACACGAGTTTCCCTGTCATGTGTCTCAAATCCAAGTGGTTTCTCCACATAAATTTCCTATTTTATTTCACCATTCAAGAAGGTTGTCTTTACATCCATCTGTTGCACCTTCCATTTCATCAAAATGACCAATGAAATTATAGTCTTGATCGAGGTATATCTTGCTATAGGATAAAAAAATTCTTCATATTCAATCCCTTCCTTATGAGAGAAACCTTGGGCCACAAATCTTTCCTTATATTTTTCAATACTACCATCATCTACGTGTTTCATCTTGTAGATCTGTTTCAGGCTCACCACATATTTTTCCTTTGGTCTGGGTACCACATCCCATACATCATTCTGCATAATGGACTAGTATTCCTCTACCATGACATATTTCCATACTTGATTTTCTATAGCCTCTTCATAACTAGAAGTTTCTACATCCATTATGTCACACAAGCATGCCACGTAGCTGGAATACGACTTCGACTTCTTACTTTCCATGAAATATTTCTCTGGGGCACCAATTCTTTCTGCATCTCTGATAAGCTCTTGTGTCCAAGTTGGTATTCTCTTATGAGAAGGTATCTCGAATGGTTTATGAGGTTATACCATGTCATGATCCTTTGGAATTAATTCCTCTGGTTCAACTACCTCTAGAACTTTAGGAACTTTATTCTCTTGTTAATGTACCTCTTCTGCACGGATCTGTTTGGATTTACTAAAATTTGCCTTCTCATCGAAGGTTACATCTCAGTTGATCTCCACTTTTTTAGTGACTAAGAATGTATATCCTGTAATCCTTCGATGTGTCAATGTAACCAAAAAATATTCCATTTTGTCTGGAAAGGTTCAACTTTGTCCTCTTTTGCTTAGGGACGTGAAAAAATGCAAGGCATCCAAATATTCTGAAATGGATGACTTCTGGCTTTTCTCCTAAAACCATTTCCTTGGGTGTCTTGTTTGTAAGAACCTTGTGGGGACTTTTATTTTGCATGTACACTTTTGTCTTCGCTACTTCATCCCATATATGAATAGGAATATCTTGATCATGGATCATGGCCTTTACTGCTTCCATGATTGTTTGGTTCTTCCTTTCAACTATTCCATTCTGTTGAGGGTTATAGGGAGTATAAATCTCCCTCTTAATCCCAAATTCCTTGCAATACTCCTTGAATTCTTCTGAGGTAAATTTACCTCTTTGATCACAAGGTCTTTATATTCTTCTCTGTCACTTTTTCTACCAAAGCCTTGAACTCTTTGAATTTTCCAAAAACTTCATTCTTTGCTTTTAAAAAATAAATCCAAGTTTTATGTGAGTAATAGTCAATGAAAGATATATAATATACATACCCACTTAGTGAAGCTACTGACATCGATCCACATACGTTTGAATGCATGAATTCAAAAACTTCTTTGGCTCTACTGTTTCTATTGGGAAAGGAGTGCTTCACGTTCTTTCCTTGTGCACATCCTTTGCACACACCATCTAGTTCTGCTTGGATTTCTGGAAGACATGCCACCATTTTTATCACAACCGTAAGATATTTGTAGTGTAGGTGACAAAATATACTTGATATAGATGGATATCGGTGTCCATCCACCTTTTCCAACTGGCTCAAAACAGTTTTCTGACAATTTTGGCAATTTACTATTTTTAGCAGTTTTAACTTTCGGGGTCATTTTGAGGGCCTAAATGAAGGTTTTTAGGGATAAATATCCCCAATAATATCTAAAGGCATCATTGAGCCCCAAAAATGAATATCCTCGACGATACCTTTCCAATGGGCTATCACACGCCTAAAACAGAGATCGTATGCAAACGTTACGACCTCGGGAAGTTGATGTACTAACTTACCCAAACGGGGCCCACATGAATTTTGGCGCTTCATTTCCTCGGGTTAGGTTTTTGGATGTCTAGGGTTTTTGGCATTCTTGTTTATTGTAAAAAGCACTGCAGAGCCTCATTGTAATCTTCTTCTTGTGAATGCGTGCAACCGTCACATCTCTTCTTAGAGATAAGCCACCACCATTCCAGCAAGCTTGTTTCTGCTCCATTTTACAGTTTCAACTTATTTCATTATTGAATAGAAAACCAGTTTTAATATATCTCTATTATTTTGTGTTAAGAACCTGTTAATAATTTGTATTCATTTCGTTCTGCTCATAAAATATGGATCAATGATATCAGAGCTATCTTCTCCTTGTCGTCTTAATGCATGTCCCCAATGAGGTCAGAGTATAAAGAGTTGGGTCTCGAGTTTGTTTCTCTTGAGGACAGAAGATCTCACACACCCAAGCGACCTCTCATGGTAGGATAAAATAAATATGACGGGATAGGATTTCCTTTCAAATTGTTGATTGAGGAAGCCCTCATGCAACAAAGGAACTAGATGATGGATAGTTTCGCACAAATCCTTCGACGACTACCAATAGGAGACACATCTTCTTCGAATGGAGGTGCCGCTCCCTTCAAGGTACAAATAAACTTAGATATTCCTATATTTGAAGGTTAGATAGACAAAGATGTTGTAGACAAGTGGTTGAATCTACTAGAAGGGTATTTTTCTGTCCATAAGTTTTCGAATAGAAAAAATATTACTTTTGCGCTTCTCAAAGCCGTTCTCCCATGTCAAAGATTGGTGGGAAACTTTCTGTGAGCAAAATGAAATAGAGGAAACCTCATTATTTTCATTCACGGCCACCTGGGAATCCTTCAGGGATGTTATTAAGGAACAATACTACCCTTTCGGAAGTTATGACGACCTGTATACCAAATGGACCACACTGTAGCAAGAAAGAGACCAAGCAATGCCAGATTTCACAAATATCTTCCATAACTTGTGCACCAAGATGGGTATCAAATATTCTGAGTGACATATGGTGCTCAAGTATCACAGTGATCTACATAGATACATATAGAATGAAATAAAAATTTTGGACATCTCATCCTTGGGCGCGACCTACTGATATGCCATCAAAATTGAGCAGAAACTCAAACAAAAGACGCGAAAATTTGGGCCTTGGAAACCCTCACAACAAAAGATGGGAAAGGGAAGCCCCAACCAACAAAAAAGAGGACACAACAAAGATGGATAGTATCAGAACAAATAGTCCAAGCCACAAGAAAAGAAGGACACCAGAAAGACAAAGAAAGATACCGGGAAGTGGTGCAACTTCCATAAGAGCCCTTGGCATAACATTGTTGACTGCCGCTCAAAGCATTCATTGGTGGCCGAAGTGAAAGCCTCTGAATTAGATGAGGATTTTGACTCTGAGCTAGAACCATAAAGGGGAATATGGATCATTGACGTTGAACCCAATGCCACCGTTGCTACCACCAAGCTCCAGCCTGGTGAACCAGACGAGCTAGAAGAAGGAGAGCGCCTCTTCCATTCACAGATGTGAGTAAAAGGCACCCCACTGCACTTCATCATAGATAGTGGTAGCCAAAAGAAACTCATCTCAGCAGAGGTCATCAGGCGGCTCGCCCTGCCAACAATGCCGCACCCACAACCCTACACCATTGGATAGCTCTGCCAAGGAAGTGATCTCTGCGTCAGCCAACAGTGTCAACTGTCATACGAAATCAATCCCTTCAAAGATGAGGTATTATGTGATGTTTCTCCTCTCAAAGTTTGTGATGTTCTTTTGGGACAACCTTATTTATGGAAACATCATTATGTATATGAGTCTAGGCCTCGTAGTGTTATTACTACTTTGAACAGGAAACTGTACAGGATACCCAAGGTAGTCCCACCTAGTGCTATTTCCTTGATCTCTGCTAAGAAATGCAAGAAGGTCATCTCTCAGACGGGGAAGTTTATATTCTTCATGATTCGCTCTCAGAATAAGTGAAAGATCACAACCACATCTAGGGTCTCTGTGGCCGACCTCTCCACACAATAGAAGTAAGTAGATAAGGTTGTGGAAGAATACTCGGATATCTTCTCCTCACCTATAGGGGTACCTCTTCACTGTCAGGTCAAGCACCCAATCGATCTAACCCCTGGCGCATCGCTGTCGAATGGGATAGTTTATTGTTTCTCTTTATTAGAGAATGAGGAGATAAAGCAACAAATCCAAGAAATGCTCCACAAGGGGCACATCCATCCCAACTCATCACCTTGTGGGAGCCCAATCGTGTTGGTACAAAAGAAATATGGAACCTATCAACTCTGTATTGATTATCTGGCTCTGGATAAAATCACAGTCAGAAACCGATACCCGATTCCTCGAATTGACGACCTCCTTGATAAAATCACGAGGGCCAAATACTTCAGTAAGATTTATCTGAAGTCGGGCTACCACCAGGTCCCGATAGAACATACATATGTATGGAAGATTGCCTTGAATTCAAAGGAAGTCCTTTTTGAATGGTTGGTCATGCCTTTTGGTTTGACAAATGCTCCAGCCACTTTCATGAGGATGATGGATGATATCC
>JASDQU010587776.1:27593-76464 GCA_032191745.1 Picea mariana | reverse complement strand
TGGTAAATTCAATAGGAATTTCTTTCCAGGAAGGCTAATCCATCATGTCGAGGATTTCCAAAGTTTGAGCAATAACTTCATCTTGTAACTCGAATGCTAATACAATCTCAGGAACATGTTTACTCTCTTGCTAATTTCTTTATTTTCTTTGAACATGTATTCAAAGAATTATATTTCTTTCCCGTCTATTCGTTAACATGGGAAATGAATGACATAATTGACAACGCTATGCAGAAGCACCCTATGGCGGTGGAGAATGTTGACATTTCAAGTCCCAACATCTTGACCAACAATAGTCGTTCCAGTAGATAAGAGTGACATATTGTATATGTAACTCGATCACAAATATATGCAGAAGCACCCTATGGCGGTGGAGAAAGGCGTATGCAGAAGCATCCTATGGCGATGGAGAAAGGAAGTAGAGTGTTGCCAAAATTCACTGCATACATAGATCGGTTTTGTAGGTGATATGATGCATCGTCGTTGTCCTCGTAAAGAGCTTCAATAAACTCGTCGCCATCCTCGTTGTCATCCTCATAGACAACTTCAATAAACTTAGGTTATCTAACATTGCAGAAAATGCATTGTGTCAGCGCCTATTTAAAGACTTATAACTCATTGTCATCCTCATAAAAAACTTCAATAAACATAGGTTATCTAACATTATAGAAAATGCATTATGTCAGAGCCCATTTAAAGACTTAGAGTAGAGTGGAAACTTAGGTTAATAGACTACAAACTTAGTTTATCTAAGATGAGCTCGACAATAACACTTTGATCTTGTTAGCCAATAGAATGTTTGATTAAATCAATTCAAATATTATAAAAAATAACTTTTTTTTTTCCTATGTACAAGTTTGGAAAGCAAAAATATATTTGCAGTCAAACTCAAACTAATTGATAGTCAACAACCAATCGAATGCTAGAGTCGTTGGCTTGCCTTTAGTAGAGACTAATAACATTGATGTGTCTTAATCCAATAAACATGCACGAAACATATAAAATTTAAAGTGAATAATTGTGAATAGTTTAATACTTCAATTTCTAAATCAAACCATGCACCATTGATTAGGGATTTCATAGACTATAATATTGATTAGTATAATTTTTCATAGCTTAATATTTCCATAATTATTTTTTATTGAAGTTGTGTAATGACTTTTGAAATTCCACTGGAATTTGAGTATGACTTATATCCATCTTGGAAAGAGTAAAGTAGGAAAGTATTCTCTCTAACTTAATTATTTTTTTATATTGTTTTATTTTTTCTATTTATTTTTATGTTATAAATGGTTATAAATTTACTGACATTATTTAACTCCTCTAAGTTTTGGTTTTTTTAGCCGGGATGAAATCACAATTTTCTGTTATTTAAATTACATTTATGAATGTATGGTCCAACACTTTCTAGTCTAATTTTGGATAAAATTAAACAAAAAAAATCTCTAGAAAATGGTCAAAACATAAAACAATTTTTTTTATTGTTTAAATTACATTTATGAATGTATGATCCAACTCTTTCTAGTCTAGTTTTGAACAAAATTAAACAAAAAAAATCTCTAGAAAATGGTCAAAACATTAAACAAATTCCTAGAAAATGGTCAAAAACATAAAACTTTTAAACTAACTAAATTTAATTCAGATCACATTGAAACTTCTAAAATAATAATATAACTTTATTTTTAAAAAATTATAAAAATAATATATTATTTTAAATTTTGATTATTTAGCATTCTTAATAAAAACTATCTACTCCATATATCCACTCTTTACACTCTTTACCATGGAAGAATAATTTTTTTAATTTCACCTCATTTGTTGTGTGAAAGGAAGATGTAAGAGAATTTCCCTTTAGTAGGGACATTTAAGTAGGATGGTATTGGTATTTTCACTTTGTAAAGAAGCAAGTTAAAACCTATATCTTCATTTATAAATGTGTAGAAGCAAGTTTGCAAATACTTATTTTTTAATGGGCCTAAGGATTAAGAACATATGTTTCCTCTTAAAAAATCACATATTCAAATCCAAAAATTTTAAATATACAAATATTATTATTGAAATTATAAAATTATTTACATTTATTTATATTATTATATATTTAGTACACAATTATATAAAATGCATTATAAATAACTAAATATTCACTAAAATACAATAAAACATTTATTTATATTATTATATATTTATTACACAATTATATAATTATAAATAACTAAATAACAAATATTCAAAAAAAACACAATAAAATAAATAAATTTTATATTTAATTATTTAAAATAATAATGTAAATAAATATGTATTAAAAACAAAAACAAAAATATTATAATATAAATTCACATATATGCAAAAGCTAATCCCATTCATTATTTGTTGATAAATATTAAAAACATGTAATGTCGTCATTTCCACTAAATTTTGTTTTTTTGTGAGTCAAAGTTCTAAGCATTCTTATAATTTTTTTTGGAAAATAAATGATTTGGGTTGTTTTAAAATTTACCGAAACCCTCTGGCATTAAGTTGTGAAATTTAATCACAAAAGCAAGGCAGTTTGAGTGCCCTTATCCCATACCTATAAAACATCCATGATTGTCCTACCTATGGTTTGGGGTCAAGTATTGTAGGGCATTTATCATTGCCATACACAAAAAGGCTTATTTGTCTTGAAAATGAGAAGATTAAATATGAGTCTATTTGGTAGTGTTTTTTAGATTTATAGCATCTATATTTAAGGATAAATGTGGTTCACCCTATCAAGATTGGAATTTTATTTAAAATGAGATAACTTGTCAAATTTTTAAAATAAGATAACTTGTTAAATTTAAAGGTGAGATTGGAATTTGGAATTTTAAAATAAGCCAGTGAATCAAATTTAAAGGTTTAGACGACTTCGTTTTCAAAATTTTAATTAAAAAATGTTGACAATAACAAACCTTTAATACTGAGGCAAGTAATATATCACCATCAAATACAATATTTAAAAATGGATCCAACCATGTATATACCTGTTGTGCAGCAGACTGATTATTGCTCGCCATCTTACTTATTATTCTGTTTAAAATTGTTAAAAGCTTTCCATAAAGTCATTGGTGCAAGCTTTCTCTCTTCACAATCATACAACTTTCCGATGTTTTGTTATATTATATCCTCATATATGCTCCACATGTGACGGTACGTATAATGCATTTAATAAAGGAAAGTTGTAAATGTATAGATAATGCCATTAACAGACGTGCAGTTGGAAATTAAGAAACAACTGAGTCTGTCGGTGGGACTCGGGAGTCGGGCACACGACTCATGGACCATACGCTCCATCCAATATCAATCTGTCAGTCGTGAAACTTAGTTGTCGCTTTTGAATCACACTGTATTCATTCAAAAGAAAAGTTAGAAATCTTGATCCAATATATGTATCTGTCAGTCGTGAAACTTAGTTGTCGCCTTTGAATCACAATGTCTCCATCCAAAAGAAAAGGAAGAAATCAGAGGTGAGTACAAGATGAAATTAATGATAAAACGGGAGAGATCCGATTTTACGAATCGAATTTAACGTCTCGAAAGGATTGATGGAGCGCTCAACATAGACATATTGAATCTTTGTGGATGATCATCAATCAAGAATTTTTTATTATCTATTCACAACAGTCTGTGTAGAACAACAATTTAGAGGAGTGGGTTAACTTGGAAGTAATTTTTTCTTTAGTAGGTTTTTTTGGCAGTCTTAGTTTAAATTTCTTGTCAATCAAAAATTCTGATCGATTTTCTGAGAATCTGAGTTGATTTAAATTGGAGCAAAATCCTTACGATAAAATTCTGAAATACATAAAATCTTGATCCATGCAAAACTCAAACTACTCCTGAAAATTTTAATTAAACTTTGGCCGCCATCCAAAATAAATAAAGCCTTGAAAGGAATGAAAAATAATAGATGAAATGAAATTTTGGATTATCTGCAACCATCTTTCCGTAGTGCCATTGCTTGGTTGACCTTCTCATCTGTCACAAGAATGTAATTTTGGAAGGAGTTCATCAAGAGATTATATGTCTTGATTGTGTGTTTACAAAAACATGAGGGGCATTTTATAATACATTATGAGAAGATTTGTATGGAGATGAAATAAGATTTATAAGGAGAGTTAAAATTAAGTAATAATATTAAAAAATAAATAAATAAGTAGCATATTTATAAATGGGAATAACAAAGTAAAAATGGTATTATTTCGAAGGTTACATAATGATATTTATTATAATAAATATTTAGTAAAATTCACAATTATGATATTTATTAATTAATTTTTATTACTATTAGGTAGGTAATATGATGTAATATGGTTTTTCTTTAGGGAGGAGGTCTCATATACAAATTTGGTGTTTTGTTGTGACTTTAAAAATAGATTATTATTATTATTATTATTATTTATGATGTAATACAATTAGATTTTTATATTTTATTAATGGATATAGAAGCTATTGTATTATAATAATATAAAAATTATTATGTTATTGGAATGGAATAATGAATAATTTAAGAATTTATTTTCAGTGATTAATGCCTACTTGAGGCAAATTGCAGGGAATCTTGTTCTTACAATTTTGTAAAAGATTGATTATTATATTGCCTTGGTTGGGGCCCTAGATTATAAGTTATCACAACATATTTGAACACTCCATTTCAATAATAAATAATGAACAATGATCAATTTTTTTGTCTTGGTTTGTAGAACTTTGAATCTCTCCATTGGCATGATGCAACATATGGTGTTTTAACAAAGATACTATTTATAAAAGGTATGGATACAATGCATAGTATGGTTAAGAAATTGGGTATTATTATGGTCTCTACCTCCATGTAGGATTTAAAGGCTATGATTGCATGGGAATCATTTTTATCTAAATATTATCTTTAATAGGTGGAGGAAATTAAATATTTCCACGTTAATCTTGTTATTTCATGGTCAATCTCCAATGGTTGAGTATGTTTTTAATCTTTCATCATTGTCGATTAACACTCTAGGTTGAAACCTTAACTAAAAACACATTTATAAAGACTCAACTGCCTGAAGACTTAAGCAAAACCAACTTGTGCAAAAAGAAAAACCAACTTGTGCAAAAAGACTTGTCAACTCCATGGAGACTCAAGCAAAACCAAGAGAAAAATGTTTTTTCATATTACAAAGAAGAGGCTTTGTGCATTTATTGCTAAGCACATAAAAGGACCATCATATTGTGTAGATAAAGATCACCTTTAAATTTTATTTGTCTTTTCTTCTCCTTTTAAAGACATTTGTTTCCAAAGCTCTAGAATTTATAGGCTTTGTTTAACACATTTATAAGTTGCATGTGCGTTGGATATGTGTTGCAGTCACATATAGTGAATCTATTTGAGTTAGACAAACAAATTTTTTATTTCTATTTCCAAAGCAATGGAATTTTATAAGATGAAAGAATGGAGGATGACTATGATTTAAGAGAAACTTGGAAATAATTTTCTTCTTCATGTACATTCCCTTCTTTTCGAATAGTGGCAATGGTACATCTAAGGAGATATATAAAATTGACAACTCTTAGGATGATAACAATAAATACCTTTTTAGTTTTTTGAAAGTGAAGGTTGATTTCATGAATTTATAGATTGTGACTAGATAATGAGTCTACACATGAAAATCGTTTAATAGTGTTTAAAAATACCTAGTTAAAACAAATAAAAAATAACAACAAATATATTAAAACTTCGTTAGAGAATTGTTACGACATTGGTGCAAGATAAGACAACAATTGTGGAAGGTGTCATGCATTCACCACTAAAGATATACACTAAAACGTCAATCCACTAGGTAGTGGATCAAATTAACCCGTCACCCGTTCACTGTTGAATCCACCACATCTAGCGATAACTTCTCAAATGGGAACTTGATCGAGCATAGTGGAGGCATCATTGAAAGAGAATTCAATGGGGGTGATCGAGATCCATTACCAATTATTCAAGGTCAACAAAGAACTCAAATCACTAAGATTTTCTTCCACCTCTTTTGGTGCCTCTCCTCTTGTGCATGCATGTCTTTTCTTTCTGGGTTGATTTAGGGTGAAAGGATAATAGATGTATTGGGAATTAGAGTGTTGTTGGTGCCTTGGCTATTGGTGTTGGTTCTCTAGATACTACATTTTATTCTCCTACACTTGGCAAGGATACTGGCCGAGGATATAAGATCGCAATCATAAGGAATTGGATCACTACATCTAGGTTCAATCAATTAATGGGGTAATACAAAAGTAGTCAACCTTTGGTTGGCAATCACTTGTTATAAAGCGAGATGAAAGTTTTAGGTCAATTGCTCAATAAGCATTTCATTGGTCGTTAAACATCTCTTTCTAGGGTTAGTTTTTATAATGTTTATTCTGCCAGAGATTAAACATTCAATTTCTCTAGGGAATATATGCCTTCTCTCTTTTGAGTTTGCTTGGTGGATACAGTACATACATTAACTAGTGCGGCTCGGAGAATTTCTACATTAATAGCTCATGTGGTACACTAGATAAAATTAGCTCATGGGGTGTGTGATTGATTCAGGTGGACATTGGTGTCCACCCACCTATTCCACTGACTCAACATACAATTTCCATTTTGGCAGTTTTTGTACAGTTTTTCAGGTCCTAAACTTGTAGGGTTGTTTTGAGGCCCTAAAAAGCGTTTTTTTGACATGGAAGCACCTAATATATACTAAAGATTGTATTGGGCAGTTTGAAATGCGTACTCCTCGGCTAGACCTTTCCGACAATGTATCAAGCCTCCCAAACAAAGATCGTATGCAAACGTTACGCCCTAGGGAAGTTGACGTATCAACTACCCCCATTAGGGCCCACAAACCTTTTGCCATTTCATATTTTGGGGTTGGGGTTTTGGATGTTTAGGGTTTTCTCATTTATGCTTTATGTTAAAAGGACCTTTGGATCCTCATTGAAAAAATCTTCTTATGAATGTGTGTAGCCTCCACATCTCTTCTTAGAGATAAGCTACCACCATTATAGTGAATTCATTTTCACTCTACATTTTCTTTTATAGTCTCTGCATATTTCAGTCTTTAATAGAAATTGAATATTACTATATCTTTGTGTTTCTTGCAATGTCTCTATGTATTTCCTTGTTATATCTCTACCTTCATTTTGTTCTTAGCATAATCCAAATCAGCGGTATCAAAGTAGTCTTCTCTCTGTTGTTTCTTAGTGCATGTCCCCAACAAGGTTAGGGTATAGATATTTGGGTCTCGAGCTAGTTTCTTTTGAGGACAACTACTCTTTTTGGCCCAAGAAACCTCCCATGGTGGAAGAACGAAAAGATGAGGGAGAAATAGAACCTATTAAGCTATTGATCATGGAATTCCTTGTGAAACATAGGAACAAGATGATGCATCAATTTTCCCAAATCCTTCGGTGGTTTTCGACAACAACATATGCATCTTCGTCAAGAGACCACTTTGGAGACACCACCCCCATCAAGGTACAATTTAATTTTGATATTCCCATATTTGAAGGTCAGATAGATGTGGATGCTTTGGAAAAGTGGTTAAATCTACTAGAAGGGTATTTCGTTGTCCACAAATTTTCCAATAGGGAAAATATCACTTTTGTGCTCCTTAAGGTGGTCCCCCATGTTAAGCGTTGGTGGGAGACTTACTATGAGAAAAACTCCACAGAGGATCCTGGAATATTCGGGAGCAATCCCACTTGGGACTCTTATGGATTCCATCAAGGAACAATATTACCCTATTGGAAACTACGACGACCAGTAAATTAGAAGGACCACACTACATCAGGAGAGGGACCAAATGGTGCCAGATTTCACAAATACCTTCCATACCTTGCACACTAAGTTGTGTATCAAAGACTCTGAGTGGCATTTGGTTCTAAAATACCATGGGGCCCTACATAGGTACATCCAAACAAAAATGGAGTTTCTATACATATCGTCGCTAGGAGCCACTTATCAGTATGTTGTCAAAATCGAGAAAAAATTTAAGAAGAGAAATAAGCATAAGTTTGGATCTGTGAATGCATCCCAACATAAGCCAGGAAAAGGTAGCCCCAAAAAACAAAACAAAGGAAAAAACAAGGATGGACAGATACAGGACAACCAATCTAAACCACAAACAAAAAAGAGTAATATGAAGATGAAGAAAGATAGTGGGAACTGGTGTGAATTCCATAAAATCCCTTGGCACAACACCGATGAATGTCACTCGAAGCAGTCAATGGTGTGTTTTGGTGAATTCCACCTATGGATAGGTGAAACCCCCCTTGGATCAAGACCCCTTCTTCGATCAAGACAAAAGGGAAACAAATGGTAACTACTTTCCTTTTAGATTTATTTCTACAGGTAGGTAGAATAGAGAAATGGATGCACACCTTTTTTACGACGGTTGTCCTCACTACTCTAGTCTTTTGAACTTTATATCTAAGCTCCTAGGTGTAAGAAAATACCCACTAAAGAAGAAGACGAGATCCCTTTCTTCCACACTATAATGTTAAGTAAAAATAGATTTATCTACGATGATTTTCACAACAATAGACATCTAAATACTTGAACGCATAAACATGAAAAGAATAGGCCTTAATGGAAAGGAATAATGAAGAACTTACAATCAAATCTAATGTTGCAACAACTCCTCCAAGCTCTTCGTTCCAACCCCTTGTATCTCACACGATCATAAGTATGATGTTCTTCAATTCTCTCCCCTTTCACTCAAGCATGACCTTCATTATATAGTGGTTTCAAGCATAACAAATTTTAGATATCTTGGGAAAATGGTTAGGGATTTAGCTTATGAGGTTTGGATTTAGTGCTAGGATGGAGAAAAGAGATATAGCTCAAATCCTTGACCCAAAAAAACTCAGATCTCCCCAAATATTTCCCTTATAAAATGGTGGAATGGTTGCAACTTCTTCATCGCTCACTTAACACTAAGTACAGGGAGACTATTGCTCCCTAAGACAGTCTATGGGGGATATAGTTTGTATTTCATCACTCCTTGTGTATGGGAAATGTTGGTTGTGGAGCTTGATTATCTTCCTAATTTAGAGGCTTTTGTTTTCAGCCGTGTTTATACCCCATGAAGACTTTACACCCTGGAAGAATGTACACTCCTCCACGTGGGAGAGTGCAGGGGGGGGATTTCCCCCCCTACAGGGTTCAGGGGAAAGCAGGCCATAGGTAGGGGATCAGGGGAGAAGCTCCAGAAGGAAGAATTTCCTTGTAAATGTATATTGTAATTTCATAGTAAATATGGACCGCTCATTATAAGGTGGCAGATCTGACAGTAGAAGTTATGTTAGGGTTTTTTTCCCTAGAAGGAAACCCTCTTTTATTAGGGAAATGTATTGCAACTATGTATCATTTTTGCGAATATTGTATTATGAGTGAGGATACTATGAGAGAAAGAAGAGGCAGTTACAACGAGTGTGTTGTAGGTTGTATCCATTCATTTCCTGGATAATAATAAAGGAAGGACCTAGAAATTTCTCTGGTGGACGTAGCCCACACTAGGTGATCCACACATATATGTGTATGTATTGTATTTTGTATCTTTTTTGTTTTATTTCCACATTTGTTTTATTTTATTGCTCCGCGATCCTGTTTTTCCAACAACTGGTCTCAGAGCGAAAGGTAACTCACAAGAAAAAAGGGTTCCTAGTTCAAGTGGGAGAAATGACGAAAGATGGAAAGTTTAGGGTTGATAAATTTAATGGCCAAAACTACTAGTTATGGAATATGAAGATGGAAGATTATTTATATAACAAGGATCTATTCCTACCATTGGGTGGAAAATCAAAGAATCCAACGACCATGAAGGACAAAGAATGGGAGGTTCTTGACAGAAAGGCACTAGGAATGATATGGCTGAGCCTGGCAGCGTATGTGGCTTTCAATATTTTGAAAGAAAATACAATGGAGGAGTTGATGGCTGCATTGGATAAACTGTATGAAAAACCCTCAATGTCCAATAAGGTATTTCTAATGAATAGATTATTTAATATGAAAATGTCATAAGGTGGGTCTGTTACAGATCATTTAAATGAATTTAATATGGTTACTAATCAACTAAGTTCTGTAAAAGTGGAGATTGATGATGAGGTCATGGATCTTCTAATATTGTGCTCATTGCCAAAATGATGGAATGGCTTGGTCATGGCTGTAAGTAATTCTGTCTCTAGTTCAAGCACTCTAAAATTTGATGATGTTGTTGGTGTTATCCTTAGCAAGGAAATGTAACTAAAAAGCATAGGGGAAGACAACAGGATAGAGTAAAGGGATCAGAGAACCGTGAGAATTCTAGGAAGGGTAGATACAAATCCAAACTTGGAAAGATAGAGTGTTGGAATTGTGGAAAGAAAGGACATATGAAGAAATACTACAGATCTCCAAAGAAACAAAGAGATGGACAACAGGAGAAAAACCACGAAGCAAATGTAACATGTGATGTGTTACAAGATGCTTTGATTATTTCTATAGATAATATTTTTGAGTCTTGGGTAGTATATTCAGAGGCTTCATTTCATTCCACACCCCATAGGAAACATTTTCTATATTATGTTCAAGGTGATTTTGGAAAGATTCATTTGGGTGATGATGCACTATTCAAAATTGTTGGAATGGGAAAGGTAAAAAAAAAGAAAAGAAATGGAAACTAGTGGTTGTTGAAAGAGGTAATACATGTTCCAAATCTAAGCAAAAATCTAATTTCAACAGGGCAGTTGGCAAGTGAAAGTTGTATATCCATATTTACAGATATGGTGTGGAAGGTCACCAAAGGATCATTGTTGATAGTAAAAGGAGAGAAGGTACGTACATTGTATTTATGTACTGGTAATACTGACTCTTCTATCTCTTTGGATTTTACAGGAGTGGATACAAAACTATGACATCATAGGCTTGGACACATGAGTGAGAAGGGGATGCATATACTTCACAAAATAAATTTGTTGCCAGATCTTAAACAAATTGATTTGGATTTCTGTGAGCATTGTGTTTATGGAAAACATAAGAGAGTCAGATTTCTCAGAGTCGAAAAATAAAAGAAGAGTGAAAGGTTAGAGCTTGTGCATACAGATGTATTGGGACCAACTTAGATATCATCTCTTGGTGGCTCTCTTTATTATGTTAATTTTATTGATGATGCAACTAGAAAAACTTGGATTTATTGCATTCGACAAAAATCTTATGTTTTTCATATTTTTAAGAAATGGAAAGATTTGGGTGAGAATGAGACATGAAAAAGGTTGAAGTGTCTCAGATCAGATAATGGAGGTGAATATTGTAGCAAGAATTTTGATGATTATTGTTCATACCATGGATTCGTAGAGAGAATACAGTTCCAGGAACACCACAAGAAAATTGTGTGTCAGAAAGGGTGAATAGGACAATCATGGAGCATGCAAGGAGTATGAGATTGCATGTTGGCTTTCCCTTATATTTCTAGGTAGATGTTGTAGATAATATTGTTTACTTAATAAACAAAATACCTTCAATCTCATTGGATGATATAGTTCCAGAGGAGGCATGGACAAGTAAAAAGGTAAACTATTCTTTTTTTAATACTTTCAGTTGTGAAGCATTTGTCCATATTGATAAAGAAAATAGAGCAAAGCTTGAGGCAAAATCCAAGTAGTGTACATTTATTGGATAAGGTATTAATGATTTTGGTTATCCCTTATAGGATTATGAAAATCACAAAATCGTTACGAGTATAGATGTCATATTCAATGAGAAGGTCATGTACAAAGATCAGTTGTAGGGAAAGAAACAGGAAAAAGAAAAACCAGAATACATAGTGCTTGATGAGATCACTGAAATGGAAATTACAAAGGTACAATAGAATCAATATATACAACAAGAGGAGCAATAAGTACCTCCAACTACTGCAAGTGTTGTTAGAAGGTCTATCAGGTTAAGTAGACCCCCTGAACAATACTATCCTTCATTGTGATGTTTATTTTTGACTGATTCTGGTGAACCAGAATGTTATGAAGAGACAATGCAGGTAGACACTAAAAAGAAGTGGGAGCAAGGAATGAAAGAGGAAATGGATTCCCTGGTAAATACACAGACTTGGGATTTGGTTTAGTTTCCTATAGGAAAAAGAGAATTACAAAATAAATGTGTTTACAATTTGAAGGAAGAATATGGAGGAACAAAGCAATACAAGGATAGACTTGTTGTAAAGGGGTTTGCACAAAATAAAGGTATAGATTTTGATGAAATATTTTCTCGTGTTGTTAAAATGACTTTAGTTAGGTCTATTTTAAGTCTTTTGGCAATAGAAGATTTACATCTTGAACAATTATATGTAAAAATAGATTTTCTCCATGGGGATTTGGAGGAATAGGTTTATATGGAGAAACCACAGGGGTATGAGATCAAAGGGAAGGAATATTTGGTATGGAAGTTGAAGAAGAGCTTGTATGGCCTAAACAAGCTCTAAGGTAATGGTATTAGAAGTTTGATATGTTTATGACAGAACAAGGTTATAGTAGATGTCATTATGATCACTATGTTTATTTTAAAAAGATATAAAATGGAAGCTATATTATCTTGTTATTGTATGTAGATGACATGCTTGTTGCAGTGTCTAATATGAAGGATATAAATGTGCTCAAGAAGAAATTAGCTAATTCATTTGTGATGAAGGATTTAAGTGGCGCAAAGAAAATCCTTGGTGTGAGGATAACAAGAGATAGGAAAAATAGAAAATTGACATTGTCTCATGGTGAGTACATATAGAAGGTGTTGGAGGGGTTTATAATGTTGAATGAAAAACTACTAAGTACACCTTTGGCCAGCCATTTCAAATTAACTAAGGAAATTTATCCCAAGAAACAGGAGGAGATAGAATACATGTCCAGGGTTCCTTATTCATCAACAATTGTCAGCTTGATGTATGATGGTTTTCACAAGACCAAATATTGCACATGCAGTGGGAGTTGTGGGTAGGTATATGAACAATACAGGTTAAGAAAATTGGGAGGCAATAAAGTGGACTCTCAGGTATTTGAGAGGTCCTACTACTCATGCATTATGTTTTAGAGGTTCAGAAACTATTCTATAGGGACATGTTGATTCATATATAGTAGGTGATAAAGATAGCAAAAGGAGAACCATAGGGTATGTTTTTACTATAGGTGGAAAAATAGTAAGTTAGATTTCAAAACAACAAAAGGTTGTTTCACTTTCAACAACATAAGCAAAGTATGTTGCTACTACAAAGGCTAGTAAATAAATGATTTGGTTACAAAGGTTTATGGAGGAATTGGGAAAGAAGTAGGAGAATAACAGGTTTTACTGTGACAATGAACATTCCATTCATGTTGCAAAAAAATTCAACCTTCCATTTTAATTCTAAGCATATACAACTCGGGTACCATTTCATACGATCCGTCGTGGAGGATGGACATTTGAAGTTGGAAAAGATACACACTAGCCAGAATCCTGTAGACATGTTAACAAAGGGAGTTACTATGGACAAACTGAGCTCTTGCTCAGTTTTAGTTGGTTTTAAAGCTTGAAGGTGAAGATGAGAAATTTTCTAGGTGAAAGAAGGATCATAGTCCATCATATATAATAGCGATGGATTTGTTGAGATCTATCTCCAAGTGGGAGATTGTTTTTGTGGAGCCTGATTATATTCCTGATTCAGAGGATTTTGTTTTCAACTGTGTTTATACTCCATGAAGACTTTACACCCTGGAAAAATGTACACTCCTCCATGCGGAGGAGTGCAGGGGGGGCATCCCTCGGGATGGGGGGATCAGGGAAGGAAAAAATGCCTTGTAAAGGTATATTGTAATTTCATATTAAATATGGACCATTCATTATAAGTTGGCATATCTGACAGTAGAAGTTATCTTAGGGATTTTTTCCCTATAAGTAAACCCTCTTTTATGAGGGAAATGTATTACAACTATGTATCATTTTTGCGAATATTATATTCTGAGTGAGGATACTATGATAAAAAGAAGAGGAAGTTACAATGGGTATGTTGTAGGTTGTGTCCCTTCATTTGTTGGATAATAATACAGGAAGGACCTGCGAATTTATCTTATGGATGTAGCCCACACTGGGTGAACGATGTATATTTTTGTTTCTATTGTATTGTGTATCTTTTGTGTTTAATTTCTTCATTTGTTTTATTTTATTGCTCTGCGATCCTATTTTTCCAACAACTAGTATCAGAGCGAAAGGTAACTCACAGGAAAAAAGGGTTCCTGGTTCGAGTGGGAGAAATGACGGAGATGGAAATTTTAGGGTCGAAAAATTTAACATCCAAAAATACCATTTATGAAAGATGCAGATGGAAGATTATTTATATCAGAAGGATCTATTCCTACCATTGGGTGGAGTAAAAATTAATTTGACGTCCATGAAGGATGAAGAATGGGAGGTTATTTACAGAAAGGTACTAGGAATGACATGATTGAGCCTAGTAGTGTCAATGGCTTTAAATATGTCAAAAGAAAACACAATGAAAGAGCTAATGGATACATTGGATAAATGATATGAAAAACCCTCAATGTGCAATAAGTTATTTCTAATGAAGAGATTATTTAATATGAATATGTCAAAAGGTGGGTCTGTTGCAGATCATTTAAATGAATTTAATTTGGTTACTAATCAACTAAGTTCTATAAAAGTGGACTTTGATGATGAGGTCAAGGCTCTTCTAATCTTGTGCTCATTGCCAGAAAGATGGAATGGCTTGGTCATGGTTGCAGGTAACTCTGTCTCTAGTTCAAACACTCTAAAATTTGATGATGGTGTTGGTGTTATCATTAGCAAGGAAATGTGATGGAAAAGCACAGGTGAGACATTAGGTAATGCGTTAAACATGATGAACAAGGGAAGAAAAAAGGAGAGAGGAAAGGGATCAGGGAACCACAAGAATTCTAGGAAGTGAATATCCAAATCCAGACTTGGAAAGATAGAGTGTTGGAATTGTAGAAAGAAAGAACATCTGAAGAAAGGCTACAGAGCTCCAAAGAAACAAAAAGATGGACAACAAGAGAAAAATCAGGAAGCAAATGTAAAAGGTGATGTGTTGCAAGATGCTTTGATTATTTCTATAGATAATATTTTTGAGTCTTGGGTAGTAGATTCAGGGGATTCATTTCATGCCACACCCCATATGAAACATTTTCTAGATTATGTTCAAGGTGATTTTGGAATGGTTCATTTGGGTAATAATGCACCATGCAAAATTGTTGGAATGGGAAATGTAAAAATAAAACAAAGGAATGGAAACCAATGGTTTTTGAAAGAGTTAATACATGTTCCAGATCTAAGGAAAAATCAAATTTCAAAAGGGAAGTTGGAAAGTGAAGGTTGTATATCCATATTTATAGATAAGGTGTGGAAGATCACCAAAGGATCATTGGTGATAGCAAAATGAGAGAAGGTAGGTACATTGTATTTATGTACTAGTAATACTGACTCTTCTATCTCTTTAGCTTCTACAAGAGTGGATACAAAACTATTGCATCATAGGATTGGACACAAGAGTGAGAAGGGGATGCAGATACTTCACAAAAGAAATTTGTTGCTAGATCTTAAACAAATTGATTTGGATATCTGTGAGGATTGTGTTTATGGAAAACAAAAGAGTTAGATTTCTCATAGTTGGAAAAGAAAACAAGAGTGAAAGGTTAAATCTTCTACATACCGATGTATGGGGACCAACTCAGGTATCATCTCTTGGTGGCTCTCATTATTATGTTACTTTTATTGATGATGCAACTAGAAAAACTTGGGTTTATTGTATTCGACAAAAAATTGATGTTTTTAATACTTTTAAGAAATAGAAAGCTTTTGTTAAGAATGAGATAGGAAAAAGGTTGAAGTGTCTCAGATCAAACAATGGAAGTGAATATTGTAGAAATTATTTTTCATACCATGGGATTCGTAGAGAGAAGACAGTTCCAAGAACACCACAAGAAAATGATGTGTTAGAAAGGATGAACGAGACAATCATGGAGTGTGCAAGGAGTATGAGATTTCATGCTGGTTTTCCCTTACAGTTCTAGGAAGATGATATAGATATTGTTGTTTACTTTACAAAAAAACGACCTTGAAGCTCTTTGGATGGTAGAATTCCAGAGGAGGCATGTACATGTAAAAATGTTAACTATTCTTTTTTGAATTCTTTTAGTTGTGAAGAATTTGTCCATATTGATAAAAAAAATAGAACAAAGCTTGAAGAAAAATTCAAGAAGTGTACCTTTATTGGATACTGTGTTAATGATTTTGGTTATCTCTTATGGGATTACGAAAATAAAAAAATCATTAGGAGTAAAGATTTCATATTCAATGAGAAGGTCATGTATAAAGATTAATTGCAAGGAAAGAGAGGAAAAAGAAAAACCAAAATACATGGTCCTTGATGAGATCACTGAAATAGAAATTCCAAAGGTACGAAAAAATCAAAATGTACAACAACAGGAGAAATGGGTACCTCAAACTCTTGCAAGTGTTGTTACAAGATCTACCCGGTTAAGTAGACCCCCTGAATGATACTCTCATTCGTTGTATTACTTATTGTTGACTTATTATAGTGAACCAAAATGTTATGAAGAGGCAATGAAAGTAGACACTAAAAAGAAGTGGGAGCAAGGAATGAAAGAGGAAATGGATTCCATGGTAAATAACTAGACTTGGGATTTGGTTTAGTTTCCTGCAAGAATAAGAGCATTACATAATAAATGGGTTTACAAGTTGAAGGAAGAAGATGGAGGAAAAAAACAGTACAAGGCTAGACTTGTTGTAGAGGGGTTTGCACAAAAGAAAGGTATATATTTTGATGAAATATTTGCTCGTGTTGTTAAAATGACTTCAATTAGGATTATTTTAAGTCTTGTGGCAGTAGAATATTTACATCTTGAAAAATTAGATGTAAAACCAACTTTTCTCCATTGGGATTTGGAGGAAGAGATTCATATGCAGCAACCACAAGGGTATGAGGTCAAAGGGAAGGAAAAATTGGTATGCAGGTTGAAGAAGAGCTTGTATGGCCTAAAGCAAGCTCCAAGGCAGTGGTGTTTGAAGTTTGACAGGTTTATGACATAACAAGGTCATAGTAGATGTCATTCTGATCATTGTGTTTATTTTAAAAAGATAGAAAATGGAAGCTATATTATCTCAATGTTGTATGTATATGACATGCTTGTTCCAGGGTATAATATGAAAGATATATATGTTCTCAAGAAGAATTTAGCTAATTCATTTGTGATAAAGGATTTGGGTGCCACAAAAAAAATCCTTGGTATGAGAATAACAAGAGACATGGAAAATTGCAAATTTACATTGTCTTAGGGTGAGTACATAGAGAAGGGGTTGGAGAGGTTTAGAATGAAGAATGAAAAACCAGTTTGTAAACCTTTTTCCAACCATTTCAAATTAACTAAGGAAATGTGTCCTAAGAAACAAGAGGAGATAGAATACAGGTCCAAGGTTCCTTATTCATTAGTAGTTGGAAACTTGATGTATGCGATGGTTTGCACAAGACCAGATATTGCACATGCAATGGGATTTGTGAGAAGGTATATGAACAATCCAGGTAAAGAACATTGGGAGGCAGTAAAGTGGATTCTTAGGTGGTTGAGAGGTACTGCTACTCATGCATTATGTATTGGAATTTCAGATAATGTTCTATAGGGATATGTTGATTTAGATATGGAAGATGATAAAGATAGCAAGAAGAGCATCACAAGGTATTTTTTACTATATTTGGAACAACAATAAGTTTGATTTCAAAATTGCAAAAGGTTGTTTCATTTTCAACAATAGAAGTAGAGTATGTTGTTGCTAGAGAGGCTAGTAGAGAAATGATTTGGTTACAAAGGCTTATGGAGGAATTGAGAAAGAAGCAAGAGAATAGCAGGTTGTACCATGACAGTGAGAGTGCAATTCATATTGCAAATAACTCAACCTTCCATTCGAATACTAAGCATATACAACTCAAGTACCTTTCATCCAATCTGTCTTGGAAGATGAAAATTTGAAGTTGGAAAAGATAGACACTAGCCATAATCCTACAAACATGTTAAAAAAGGGAGTAACCATGGAGAAACTGAGTTCTTTCTTAGTTTGAGTTGGTGTTCAAGCATGAAGATGAAGATGATATATTTTTCAGGTCCAATAAGAATCATAGTCCAGGAGATACAACAATGATGGAGTTGTTAGGATTAGTCTCCAAGTGGGAGATTGTTGGTTGTGGAGCCTGATTCTCTTCCTAACTCAAAGGCTTTTGTTTTCAACCATTTTTATACTCCATGAAGACTTTAAACCCTGGAAAAATGTACACTCCTCCATGCAGAAAAGTGTATGGGGGCCATCCCTCAAGATGGGGGTCCGGGGGCAAGTGGCACCCTGGTGGGGGTTGGGAGGCGAAGTCCCCGAAGGAAAATTTTCCTTGTAAATGTATATTGTAATTTCATATCAAATCTAGACCATTCATTATAAGGTCGCAGATCTGACCGTAGAAGTTATTTTAGGGTTTCTTTTATCAAGGAAATGTATTGCAACTATGTATCATTTTTGTGAATATTGTGTTCTGAGTGAGGAGACTATGAGAGAAACAAGAGGTTACAACGAGTGTGTTGTAGGTTGTATCCCTTCATTTGTCAGATAATAATAAAGCAAGGACCTAGAAATTTCTCTAGTAGACATAGCCCACTGGGTGAACCACATATATCTGTCTTTCTATTGTATTGTGTATATTTTGTGTTTTATTTCCACATTTATTTTATTTTATTGCTCCGTGATCCTGTTTTTCCAACAAATGGTATCAGAGAAAAAGATAACTCGTAAGAAAAGAGGTTTTCTAGTTTGAGTGGGAGTAATGGCAGAGGATGGAAAGTTTAGGGTCATGAAATTCAACAGCCAAAACTACCAGTTATGGAAGATGCAGATGGAAGATTATTTATATTAGAAGGATTTATTCCTACCATTGGGTGGAATAACAAAGTAGTCGATGGCCATGAAGGACAAAGAATGGGAGGTTCTTGACAGAAAGGCACTAGGAATGATACGGCTGAGCTTGGTAGCATCGGTGGCTTTCAATATTTCGAAAGACAAGACAATGAAGGAGCTGATGGATGCATTGGATAAACTATATGAAAAACCCTTGGTGTCCAATAAGGTATTTCTAATGAAGAGATTATTTAATATGAAGATGTCAAAAGGTGGGTTTGTTATAGATCATTTAAATGAATTTAATATGGTTACTAATCAACTAATTCATGTAAAAGTGGACTTCGATGATGAGGGCAGGGCTCTTCTAATCTTGTGCTTATTGCTAGAAAGATGGAATGGATTTTTCATGGCTGTAATTAACTCTGTGTTAGATTCAAACACTCTAACACAGGTGAGACATCAGGTAATGTGTTAAACATGGAGAATAGGGAAAGACAAAAGGATAGAGGAAAGGGCTCATAGAACCGTGAGAATTCTAGGAAGGGCATATCCAAAGGCAAGCTTGGAAAGATAGAGTGCTAAAATTTTGGAAAGAAAGGACATCTAAAGAAGGACTATAGAGCTCCAAATAAACAAAGAGATGGACAACAAGAGAAAAATTAGGAAACAAATGTAATAGGTGATGTGTTACAAGATGCTTTGATTCTTTCTATAAATAACATTTCTAATTATTGGGTAGTAGATTTAGGGGCTTCATTTCATGCCACACACCATAGGAAACTTTTTCTAGATTATGTTCAAGGTGATTTTAGACATATTAATTTGGGTGATGATGCACCATGCAAAATTGTTGGAATGGGAAAGGTAAAAATAAAGAAAAGGAATGGAAACCAATGGTTGTTGAAAGAGGTAAGACATGTTTCAGATCTAAGGAAAAATAAAATTCCAATAGGGCAGTTGGCAAGTGAAGGTTGTATTTCCATATTTACAAATAAGGTGTCGAAGGTCACCAAAGTATCATTGGTGATAAAAAAAGGAGAGAAGGTAGGTACATTATATTTATGTACTGGTAATACTGACTCTTCTATATCGTTAGCTTCTACAAGAGTGGATACAACATTGTGGCATCATAGGATTGGACACATGAGTGAGAAGGGGATGTATATACTTCACAAAGAAAATTTGTTTCCAGATCTTAAACAAATTAGTTTGGATTTCTTTGAGCATTGTGCTTATGGAAAACAAAAGAGATTCATATTACTCAAAATCGGAAAAGAAAAGAAGAGTGAAAGGTTAGATCTTGTGCATATATATGCATGGGGACCATATCAGGTATGATCTCTTGGTGGCTCTTATTATTATGCTACTTTTATTGATGATGCAACTAGAAAATATGAATTAAATAACCAAACTTGGAATTTGGTTTAATTTCCTGTAGGAAAAAGACCATTACAAAATAAATGTGTTTACAAGTTGAAGGAAGAAGATGGAGGAACAAAACGATACAAGGATAGACTTGTTGTAAAGGGGTTTGCACAAAATAAAGGTATAGATTTTGATGAAATATTTTCTCCTATTGTTAAATTGACTTCATTTAGGTCTATTTTAAGTCTTGTGGAAATAGAAGATTTACATCTTTAACAATTAGATGTAAAAATAGATTTTCTCCATGGGGATTTGGAGGAATAGGTTTATATGGAGAAACCACAGGGGTATGAGGTCAAAGGGAAGGAAACTTTCATATGCAAGTTGAAGGAGAGCTTGTATGGCCTAAATCAAGCTCCAAGGCAATGATATTTGAAGTTTTATATGTTTATGACAGAACAAGGTTATAGTAGATATCTTTCTGATCACTATGTTTATTTTAAAAAGCTAGAAAATGGAAGCTATATTATCTTGTTAATATATGTAGATGACATGCTTGTTGCAGTGTCTAATATGCAAGATATAAATGTGCTCAAGAAGAAATTAGCTAATTCATTTGCGATGAAGGATTTAAGTGGCGTAAAGAAAATACTTGGTGTGAAAATAACAAGAGATAGGAAAAATATAAAATTGACATTGTCTTAGGGTGAGTACATATAGAAGGTGCTAGAGGGGTTTATAATGTTGAATGCAAAACTAGTAAGTTCAACTTTGGCCAGCCATTTCAAATTAACTAAGAAAATCTATCCCAAGAAACAGGAGGAGATAAAATACATGTCCAGGGTTCCTTATTCATCAACAATTGACAGCTTGATGTATGTGATGGTTTGCACAAGACCAGATATTGCACATGCAGTGGGAGTTGTGAGTAGGTATATGAACAATCTAGGTAAAGAAAATTGGGAGGCAATAAAGTGGACTCTCAGGTATTTGAGAGGTCCTGCTACTCATGCATTATGTTTTAGAGGTTCATAAAATATTATATAGGGATATGTTGATTCATATATGGTAGGTGATAAAGATAGCAGGAGGAGAACCACAGGGTATGTTTTTACTATAGGTGGAAAAATAGTAAGTTAGATTTCAAAACTACAAAAGGTTGTTTCACTTTCAACAACATAAACAGAGTATGTTGCTGCTACAAAGGCTAGTAAATAAATGATTTGGTTACAAAGGTTTATGGGGGAATTGGGAAAGAAGTAGGAGAATAGCAGGTTTTACTGTGAAAATGAGCGTTCCATTCATGTTGCAAAGAAATCAACCTTCCATTTTAATTCTAAGCATATGCAACTCAGGTACCATTTCATATGATCCATCTTGGAGGATAAACATTTGATGTTGGAAAAGATACACACTAGCCAGAATCCTGCAGACATGTTAAAAAGGGAGTAACAAGGGAGAAACTGAGCTCTTTCTCAGTTTTAGTTGGTCTTCAAGCTTGAAGGTGAAGATGAGAAATTTTCAAGGTTCAAGAAGGATCATAGTCCAACATATAAAATAGCGATGGATTTGTTGAGATCAATCTCCAAGTGGGAGATTGTTGGTTGTGGAGCCTGATTATCTTCTTGATTCAGAGGATTTTGTTTTCAAATGTGTTTATAGTCCATGAAGACTTTACACCCTAGAAAAATGTACACTCCTCCACACGGAGGAGTGCAAGGGGGCCCTCCCTCGGGATGGCAGGATCAGGGAAGGAAAAAATACCCTGTAAAGGTATATTGTAATTTCATATTAAATATGGACCATTCATTATAAGTTGGCATATTTAATAGTAGAAGTTATCTTAGAGATTTTTTCCCTAGAAGGAAACCCTCTTTTATGAGGGAAATGTATGACGACTATGTATCATTTTTGCGAATATTGTATTCTAAGTGAGGATATTATGATAGAAAGAAGAGGAAGTTAGAATGGGTATGTTGTAGGTTGTGTCCCTTCATTTGCTGGACAATAATACAGGAAGGAACTGAGAATTTCTATTGTGGATGTAGCCAACACCGGGTGAACCACGTATATTTGTGTCTATATTGTATTGTGTATCTTATGTGTTTAATTTCTTCATTTGTTTTATTTTATTGCTCTGTGATCCTGTTTTTCCAACAACTGGTATCAGAGCAAAAGGTAACTCACAGGAAAAGAGGGTTCCTAGTTTGAGTGGGAGAAATGACGGAGATGAAAATTTTAGGGTCGAGAAATTTAACATCCAAAACTACCATTTATGAAAGATGCAGATGGAAGATTATTTATATCAGAAGGATCTATTCCTACCATTGGGTGGAATAAAAAAGAATTTGATGTCCATGAAGGATGAAGAATGGGAGGTTCTTTAAAGAAAGGCACTAGGAATGATACAATTGAGCCTAGCAGCGTCAATGGCTTTAAATATTTTGAAAGAAAAGACAATGAAGGAGCTAATGGATGCATTGGATAAATGGTATGAAAATCCCTCAACGTCTAATAACTTTAGGGATGATTTTAAGGATGGAAATTTATTTTAAAATGTAGAAACCTTGGTGAATCTTACTAATCCTTCATATGCCAACTATAAATGTTTGGCGATATTTTTGTAAAAATATTCAAATTTCTATGGATTTTATATAATTTTCATAAAATTTTGGTGATCTTTAAGGTAAAATAATTTTATCCTATAAAATTTGGGCAAATAATGTTTAGAATGACGAATCTTTTTTTGGGAAAAACCATGGAAAATTAGCCCATAAGCAAAATTTATCCCCTAAAATCATCCTTGAATAAGTTATTTCTAATGAAGAGATTATTTAATATGAATATGTCAGAAGGTGGGTCTGTTGCAGATCATTTAAATGAATTTAATTTGGTTACTAATCAACTAAGTTCTGTAAAAGTGGAATTTGATGATGAGGTCAAGGCACTTCTAATCTTGTGCTCATTGCCAGAAAGTTGGAATGGCTTGGTCATGGTTGTAGGTAACTCTGTCTCTAGTTCATACACTCTAAAATTTGATGATGGTGTTGGTGTTATCATTAGCAAGGAAATGTGATGAAAAAGAACAGGGGAGACATTAGGTAATGCGTTAAACATGAAGAACAGGGGAAGAAAAAAGGATAGAGGAAAGGGATCAAGGAACCGTGAGAATTCTAGGAAGGGAATATCTAAATCCAGACTTGGAAAGATAGAGTGTTGGAATTGTGGAAAGAAAGAACATCTGAAGAAAGGCTACAGAGCTCCAAAGAAACAAAAAGATGGACAACAAGAGAAAAATCAGGAAGCAAATCTAATAGGTGATGTGTTACAAGATGCTTTGATTCTTTCTGTAGATAATATTTCCGAGTCTTGGGTAGTATATTCAGGGGCTTCATTTCATGCCACACCCCATAGGAAACATTTTCTAGATTATGTTCAAGGTGATTTTGGACAAGTTCATTTGGGTTGGAATGGGAAATGTAAAAATAAAACAAAGGAATGGAAACCAATGGTTTTTGAAAGAGGTAAGACATGTTCCAAAATCAAATTTCAAAAGGAAAGTTGGAAAGTGAAGGTTGTATATCCATATTTACAGATAAGGTGTGGAATATCACCAAACGATCATTGGTGATAGAAAAAAGAGAGAAGGTAGGTACATTGTATTTATGTACTAGTAATACTAACTCTTCTATCTCTTTAGCTTCTACAAGAGTGGATACAACACTGTGGCATCATAGGATTGGACACAAGAGTGAGAAGGGGATGCAGATACTTCAAAAAATAAATTTGTTGCTAGATCTTAAACAAATTGATTTGGATATCTGTGAGGATTGTGTTTATGGAAAACAAAAGAGAGTCAGATTTCTCATAGTTGGAAAAGAAAACAAGAGTGAAAGGTTAGATCTTGTGCATACCGATGTATGGGGACCAACTCAGGTATCATCTCTTGGTGGCTCTCATTATTATGTTACTTTTATTGATGATGCAACTAGGAAAACTTGGGTTTATTATATTCAACAAAAATCTGATGTTTTTAATACTTTTAAGAAATGGAAAGCTTTTGTTAAGAATGAGACAGGAAAAAGGTTGAAGTGTCTAAGATCAGACAATGGAGGTGAATATTGTAGAAATTATTTTGATGATTATTTTTCATACCATGGGATTCATAGAGAGAAGACAGTTCTAGAAACACCACAAGAAAATGGTGTGTCAGAAAGGATGAATGGGACAATCATGGAGTGTGCAAGGAGTATGAGATTTAATGCTGGTTTTCCCTTACAGTTCTAGGAAGATGCTATAGATATTGTTGTTTACTTTACAAAAAAATGACCTTGAAGCTCTTTGGATGGTAGAATTCCAGAGGAGGCATGTACATGTAAAAAGATTAACTATTCCTTTTTGAATACTTTTAGCTGTGAAGAATTTGTCCATGTTGATAAAGAAAATAGAACAAATCTTGAGGAAAAATCCAAGAAGTGTACCTTTATTGGATATGGTGTTAATGATTTTGGTTATCTCTTATGGGATTATGAAAATCAAAAAATCATTAGGAGTAGATATTCCATATTCAATGAGAAGTTCATGTATAAATATCAGTTGCGGGGAAAGAAAGAGGAAAAAAATAAGAATAAAAATACATGGTGCTTGATGAGATCACTGAAATAGAAATTCCAAAGGTACCAAAAAATCAAAATGTACAACAACAGGGGAAACAGGTACCTCAAACTCTTGCAAGTGTTGTTACAAGATCTACGAGGTTAAGTAGACCCCCTGAACGATACTCTCCTTCGTTGTATTATTTATTTTTGACTTATTATGGTGAACCAAAATATTATGAAGAGGCAATGAAAGTAGACACTAAAAAGAAGTGGGAGAAAGGAATGAAAGAGGAAATGTATTCCATGGTAAATAAACAGACTTAAGATTTGGTTTAGTTTCTTGCAAGGAAAAGAGAATTACATAATAAATGGGTTTACAAGTTGAAGGAAGAAGATGGAGACAAAAAGAGGTACAAGGCTAGACTTGTTGTAAAGGGGTTTGCACAAAAGAAAGGTATATATTTTGATGAAATATTTTCTCGTGTTGTTAAAATGACTTCAATTAGGACTATTTTAAGTCTTGTGGTAGTAAAAGATTTACATCTTGAACAATTAGATGTAAAAACACCTTTTCTCCATTGGAATTTGGAGGAAGAGATTTATATGCAGCAACCACAGGGGTATGAGGTCAAAGGGAAGGAAAAATTGGTATGCAGGTTGAAGAAGAGCTTGTATGGCCAAAAGCAAGCTCCAAGGTAGTGGTATTTGAAGTTTGACAGGTTTATGACATTAAAGGGTTATAGTAGATGTCATTATGATCAGTGTTTATTTTAAAAAGATAGAAAATGGAAGCTATATTATCTTGGTGTTGTATATATATGACATGCTTGTTCCAGGGTATAATATGAAAGATATATATGTTCTCAAGAAGAAGTTAGCTAATTCATTTGCGATGAAGGATTTAGGTGCCACAAAGAAAATCCTTGGTATCAGAATAACAAGAGACATCTAAAATTGCAAATTGACATTGCCTTAGGGTGAGTACATAGAGAAGGGGTTGGAGAGGTTTAGAATGCAGAATGAAAAACTAGTTAGTAAACCTTTTTCCATCCATTTCAAATTAACTAAGGAAATGTGTCCTAAGAAACAAGAGGAGATAGAATACAAGTCCAGGGTTCCTTATTCATTAGTAGTTGAAAACTTGATGTATGTGATGGTTTGCACAAGACCAGATATTGCACATGCAATCGAATTTGTGAGAAGGTATATGAACAATCCAAGTAAAGAAAATTGGGAGGCAGTAAAGTGGATTCTTAGGTGGTTGAGAGGTATTTCTACTCATGCATTATGTATTGGAGTTTCAGATAATGTTCTATAGGGATATGTTGATTTGAATATGGAAGATGATAAAGATAACAAGAAGAAAACCACAGGGTATTTTTTTACTATAGGTGGAACAACAATAAGTTTGATTTCAAAACTGCAAAAGGTTGTTTTACTTTCAACAACAGAAGTAGAGTATGTTGTTTCTACAGAGGCTAGTAGAGAAATGATTTGGTTACAAAGATTTATGGAGGAATTGGGAAAGAAGCAGGAGAATAGAAAGTTGTACTGTGATAGTGAGATTCCCATTCATATTGCAAAGAAATCAACCTTCCATTTAAAGAATAAGCATATACAACTCAAGTATCATTTCATCCAATTTGTCTTGGAAGATGAAAATTTGAAGTTGGAAAATATGCACACTAGCCATAATCCTACAAACATCTTAAAAAAGGCAGTATCCAGGGAGAAACTGAGTTCTTGCTGAGTTTGAGTTGGTGTTCAAGCATGAAGGTGAAGATGATATATTTTTCAAGTCTAATAAGGATCATAGTCCAAGTGATACAACAATGATGGAGTTGTTGAGATCAGTCTCCAAGTGGGAGATTGTTGGTTGTGGAGCCTGATTCTCTTCCTAATTCAAAGGATTTTGTTTTCAACCATTTTTATAGTCCATGAAGACTTTAAACCCCAGAAGAATGTACACTCCTCCATGCGTAGAAGTGTAGGGAGGCCATCCCTTGGGATGGGGGTCCGACGACAAGTGGGACCCCAGTGGGGGTTGGGAGGCGAAGTCCCTGAAGGAAAATTTTCCTTGTAAATGTATATTGTAATTTCATATTAAATCTGGGTTGTTCATTATAAGGTTGCAGATCTGACTGTAGAAGTTATTTTAGGGTTTCTTTTATCAGGGAAATGTATTGCGACTATGTATCATTTTTGTGAATATTATGTTCTGAGTGAGGAGAGTATGAGAAAAAGAAGAGGAAGTTACAATGGGTGTGTTGTAGGTTGTATCCCTTCATTTGTTGGATAATAATAAAGAAAGGACCTAGAAATTTCTCTAGTGTACGTAGCCCACACTAGGTGACCCACGTATATCTGTGTTTCTATTGTATTGTGTATATTTTGCGTTTTATTTACACATTTGTTTTATTTTATTTCTCCATGATCCTGCTTTTCCAACAACTGGTATCAGAGAAAAAGGTAACTCACAAGAAAAGAGGTTTTCTGGTTTGAGTGGGAGCAATGGCGGAGGATGGAAAGTTTAGGGTCGCGAAATTCAACAGCCAAAACTACCAGTTATGGAAGATGCAGATGGAAGATTATTTATATTAGAAGGATCTATTCCTACCATTGGGTGGAATAACAAAGTAGTCGATGGCCATGAAGGACAAAGAATGGGAGGTTCTTAACAGAAAGACACTAGGAACAATACTATTGATCCTGGAAGCGTCGGTGGCTTTCAATATTTCGAAAGACAAGACAATGAAGGAGCTGATGGATGCATTGGATAAACTATATGAAAAACCGTCGACGTCCAATAAGGTATTTCTAATGAAGAGATTATTTAATATGAAGATGTCAAAAGGTGGGTCTTTTATAGAGCATTTAAATGAATTTAATATGGTTACTAATCAACTATTTTTTGTAAAAGTGGACTTTGATGATGAGGGCAGGGATCTTCTAATCTTGTGCTTATTGCTAGAAATATGGAATGGCTTTTTCATGGTTGTAATTAACTCTGTGTTAGATTCAAACACTCTAACACAAGTGAGACATCAGGTAATGCGTTAAACATGGAGAATAGGGAAAGACAAAAGGATAGAGGAAAGGGCTCACAAAACCGCGAGAATTCTAGGAAGAGAATCTCCAAAGACAGACTTGGAAAGATAGAGTGCTAAAATTTTGGAAAGAAAGGACATCTGAAGAAAGACTATAGAGCTCCAAGTAAACAAAGAGATGGACAATAGGAGAAAAATTAGGAAACAAATGTAACAGGTGATGTGTTACAAGATGCTTTGATTCTTTTTGTAGATAACCTTTCTAAGTCTTGGGTAGTAGATTCAGGGGCTTCATTTCATGCCACACACCATATGAAACATTTTCTAGATTATGTTCAAGGTGATTTTGGACATATTAATTTGGGTGATGATGCACCATGTAGAATTGTTGGAATGGGAAAGGTAAAGATAAAGAAAAGGAATGGAAACCAATGGTTGTTGAAAGAGATAATACATGTTTCAGATCTAAGGAAAAATAAAATTACAACAGGGCAGTTGGCAAGTGAAGGTTGTATATTCATATTTACAAATAAGTTGTGGAAGGTCACCAAAGGATAATTGGTGATAAAAAAAGGAGAGAAGGTAGGTACATTATATTTATGTACTAGTAATACTGACTCTTCTATATATTTAGCTTCTACAAGAGTGGATACAACATTGTGGCATCATAGGCTTGGACACATAAGTGAGAAGGGGATGTAGATACTTCACAAAGAAAATTTGTTTCCAGATCTTAAATAAATTAATTTGGATTTCTTTGAGCATTGTGTTTATGGAAAACAAAAGAGAGTCATATTACTCAGAATCAGAAAAGAAAAGAAGAGTGAAAGGTTAGATCTTGTGCATATATATGCATGGGGATCATATCAGGTATGATATCTTGGTGGTTCTCATTATTATGCTACTTTTATTGATGATGCAACTAGAAAAACTTGGGTTTATTGGATTCGACAAAAATATGATGTTTTTGATACTTTTAAGAAATGGAAAGCTTTTGTTGACAATGAGACATGTAAGAGGTTGAAGTGTCTCAGATAAGACAATGGAGGTGAATATTGTAGCAATGATTTTGATGAATACTATTCATACCATGTGATTCATAGAGAGAAGATAGTTCCAGGAACACCACAAGAAAATGGCGTGTTAGAAAGGATGAACGTGACAATCATGGAGCGTGCAAGGAGTATGAGATTGTATGATGGTTTTATCTTACGGTTCTAGGAAGATATTGTAGATATTGTTGTTTACTTAATAAACAGAGGACCTTCAATATCTTTAGATGGTATAATTCTAGAGGAGGCATGGACAGGTAAAAAGGTAAACTATTCTTTTTTGAATACTTTAGGTTGTGAAACATTTGTCCATATTGATAAAGAAAATAGAACAAAGCTTGAGGAAAAATCCAAGAAGTGTACCTTTATTGGATACAGTGTTAATGATTTTGGTTATCTCTTATGGGATCATGAAAATCACAAACAAATTAGGAGTAGAGATGTCATATTCAATGGGAATGTCATGTATAAAGATCAGTTGTAGGGAAAGAAACACGAAAAAGAAAAACCATAATACATAGTTCTTGATGAGATCATTGAAATAGAAATTTTAAAGGTACCATAAAATCAAAATGTACAACAACAGGAGCAACATGTACCTAAGACTCCTGCAAGTTTTGTTAGACGATCTACCAGGTTAATTAGACCCCTTGAACGATACTCTCCTTCTATTGGATTACTAGGAGGTGGGGGGGGTGAATCAATAATAGAGAAATTTAATCTTTTTTAACCATATAATCCAAGTGTTATATCAATGTAGCATTATCATCCAATAACTACAGAGTAAATAAGAAATGAAAAAATGAACAATCATACACATACACATACACAGTACACCAGTATTTTACATGGAAACCCAAAGCGGGAAAAAACCACAAAATATTTTTTCTTATATGTCTTGAAGAATTACATTCATTGGAAGAACCAAATTCCTTTATTTTCTAGTTGCAACTGGAAGGAGACTCCACCCCCCTAGTTTCTTTGGATACAACCTGAGGGAAGCTCCAACTCCCCAATTCTCTAGCTACAATAAGAAGGAGGCTACAACCCCTTATGTTCTGTGGCTACAATCGAAAGGTGGCTACAACCACCTGTCCTTGCCTCGTCCAACCACCCTGACATATAAGTAGAATGATGGAACCACTGTCACACTATCACTGTTAGATATATTGTTGTAAACATGTACCAATCAACCTGTACCATAAACAATTGAATCAACCATGCACCAACCTATACCTCAACATGTAATCAATCTCTACCATAAACAAGTGCATCAACCATGCACCAAACCTGTACAAATAACCTGACACAACAACCTATCCAAACAACCTATCACAACATCCTATCTCATAAATATTATCAACCAAATCAAATCCACTCACCAAGATCAATCACTAAGACAACTCTCAAAGATGTGCATCAACCAATCATAACACAACAACTCATAATTATCACCAAGATCAATATGTGCTTCTAATAATATACCAATACAAGTATGCTACATCATCCATAAACCATGTGTGAACAATACTACTAACAAGTTCCCCCAACCATGTACAAAGTATGTAACAATCATGTATCAACTACACATCAACTATGACTCATCAAGATGTGCCAACATCATCAACTATACACCTCATGTATGTGCCAACTCATCAACTACTTGTCTCAACCATGTACCCAACATGTACCTCAAAAAAAATCCCTCATCAATTTCATCATCCAAATATGATTTGTAACTCTATAATAGACCTGGTGTATATGATCACATACCTGCAAACCTTCCTTAACTTTAACAACAAGAGACTAGCATTTTCATCAAACTTTACTTTAGTCTCACATGACTAGTTTTGGATTAGTCAACAACCCTAACTTGAAATAATCATAACTATGTACCTGTAATGAATAAAGATCTAAAAATAATACACAATGTTCTTCAATGTGTTTTGTCCAATTCCTCTAGGTATGACTACTTGGAACCTCTAAGAAAAGGAGTTATAGAAAAGATGGCATACCTTGTTGAATTCTGGCTTATTCTATAGAGCGAACTTGTAGAACACTTTCCTTTTGTTTCATCAATTATTCCTTGAGTGAATTGTTTTCTTCTCTTAGTTCATCTAAAGCACTAATCAATTCTTCTTCATAATTGTCTTCCTTTTTAATTAGTTTTTCTATCTCCTTTCCTTCATCGCATTCTATTTCAATATGTCCATGTTTTTCACAATTAAAACAAAATAACATACCTCTGGTGATTATGTACTTTTCATCTTCTGAATCTACTTAACACAGTGAACATAATTCTTCTTGATTTGTATCTGCATCTTCTTTGACATTTTCTGAATCTGTGATGCGTGAAGAATATATGGCATGTAACTTGTCCCAGATTTCTTTTGCTGATGAACATCTACCAACCTTTTATCTTACTGAATTAGGTAATCCTTCCCAAATGAAATGCATTGCTATTTTTTTATTCTTCCTCAATTCCTTCTTGTTTGCAGTCTTTTCCCTTTTTGAACTATCATATCTTTTAGCAACTAGTAGCCAAATATAATGTCCTTGTGCATGTAAAAATACTTTCATCCTTATGCTCCACATCTCATACTTAAAACCATTCTCACCATTAAACATTGGTACTCCATTCTCAGAATAATCCATGATCTCCTTCCAGTGGTTAAACTATTTCATGAAGGAACTGACTCTAATACCAATTGTTGGATTAATGAGAGGGGGGGTGAATCAGTAATAGATCAATTTAATCCTTTTTAACCATATAACCCAAGTGTTATATCAATGTAGCATTATCATCGAATAATTGCAGAGTAAATAAGAAATGAACAAATGAACAATCATACACATACACAAGTACACCAATGTTTTACATGGAAACCCAAAGTAGGAGAAAACTAGAGAATGATTTTTCTTATATGTCTTGAATAATTACATTCATTGGAAGCACCAGCTTCCTTTGTTTTCCAGTTACAACTGGAAGGAGGCTCCAACCCCCTAGTTTCTCAGGCTACAACCTAAGTGAAGCTCCAACTCCTCAATTCTTTGGATACAACCAGAAGGAGGATACAACCCCTTATGTTCTCCAGCTACAACTAGAAGGTGGCTAAAACCACCTGTCCTTGCCCTGTCCAACCACCCTAATGTATAAGTAAAATGATGGAACCACTGTCACACTATCACTATGAGATATATTGTTGTAAAATAGTACCAATCAACCTATAATCAACCTGTACCATAAACAAGTGCATCCACCATGCACAACCTGTACCTCAACCTGTAATAACCCTGTACCATAAACAAGTGCATCAACCATGCACCAACCTGTACAAAACCTGTACCATGAACAAGTGCATCAAGCATGAACCAAACCTGTACAAATAACTTGCCACAACAACCTGTCCAAATGACCTATCAAAACAACCTGTCTCATCAATCTTATCAACCAAATCAGATCTACTCACCAAGATCAATCACTAATACAACTCTCAAATATGTGCATCAACCAAGCATAGCACAACAACTCATAATCATCACCAAGATCAATATGTGCTTCTAATAATATACCAATACAAGTATGATACATCATATATAAACCATGTGTCAACAATACTACTAACAAGTGTTTGTAACAATGTATCAAGTATGTACCAATTATGTATCAACTACTCATCAACTATGACTCATCAAAATGTACCAACATCATCAACTATACACCTCATGCATGTGTCAACTCATCAACTACTTGTCTCAACCATGTACCCAACATGTACCTCAACCAAAAGCCCCCATCATTTCCATCTTCCAAATATTATTTGTAACTCTGTAATAGACCTAGTGTATATGATCACATATTTGTAAATCTTCCTTAACTTTAACAACAAGAGACTAGCATTTTCATCAAACTTTTCTTTAGTCTCACATGATTAGTTTTGGATTAATCAACAGCCCTAACTTGAAATAATCATAACTATGTACTTGTAATGAATAAAGATATGAAAATAATACACAATTTTCTTCAGTGTGTTTTATGCAATTCCTCTAGTTGTCACTACTTGAAACCTCTCCGAAAAGGAGTTATAGAAAAAATGGCATACCTTGTTGAATTATGGCTTTTTCTATAGAGATAACTTGTACAACATGCCCCACACAGAATATTTGTTGTATGGGTATTAAACTTTTTCATAGAATACTACAGACTTTACTCTAACAAAAATTTTTTGCCTTATGTAATTTGGATCTGTTATGAAGAAGTTATGACGTTTTTACCCGAAACATATGTTTTAGACTAGTTTCGGGACTAGCCACAAACCCTATTTCCCACAAAGTGTAACTACAAAACTACAACGACCCACAAGCTAGAATTCTAACCATAGCTACTTGGATATTTTTTTTCAATGGGCTATCAATTTCACGGTCTGAATCATTCTAGAAAACAAGTTATTGCGAAAATGGTGAGATGACCTGTAAATAACATACCTTAAAAAACATCATCAAAAGAATTTATCCTCCCTTGAATTTCAGCCTTCTTTACTTCACATTCTCTCTGAAATTCGCCTTAGATATCCTTTGGTTACCTCAGTAACCTATAGATATTCAATATTCTCAAGTGTGATATAAAATGAGAGAGTCTTGTCTCTTATTTATACTTTCATGTAGCTTCCTCAAGGGATTACCTTTTAACTATCTTAACCCACTTTTCTTATTTTAGGGTTATCCAACTTCTAACCACTTGTCCAATTAGTAATTTATCCATTAAATTTATTATTTAAATAATTTATTTTGTATCCACTTTGACTCATAGTACACTCATCACTTCACTTTACCTCAAGGGGTTACCTTCTAACCATCTTAAACCACTTTCCTTATTTTAGGGCTAACCCACTTCTAACCACTTGTCAACTTAGTAATTTCTCCATTAAATTTATTAATTAAATAATTTCTTTTGTATTCACTTTGAATTATAGTACACTCATCAATACACTTTATTATTTACCTTCTAAAAATATCTTAAATCACTTTGACTACTTTGACCTGTTGGGGCTTCTAGATGACTCATGAGGGTTCTCCAACTTCGCATGCCAATGCCCATAACTCGCTAACCGTTAGGAGTTATGTGACGTTTCACAAACCAATGGAAATAGAATGACATGTACTATCCATATAGAATAGTATCTCCTTAAAATATATCAAAACTCATACCATTATCCATCAAACAAACTTGGGTCCATTACCCAAACCTAGGCTCTCCAACTTCTCATGGCCATAACTCTCTAACCGTGAGGAGTTATGTGACGTTCCACATAACACCAGAAACAGAATGACATGTACTATCCATATAGAATATTCGTACCTTAAAAATATTAAAACTCATACCATTATACATGAAACAACCTTGGGTGCATTACCCAAACCTTTGTGCTACCGGATTTCGCTACCGGACTTTCTCCAAGGGTTGACATCAATCACTAAGGGTTGACATCAATATACAATATCACTCTCCAATGTTTTACATCAATGACCACCAACAATCCATACCAACTATACATCTACCTAAGCTAATGGTCTGACACCTTCTTTGTATTATTTATTATTGACTGATTCTGGTGGACCAGAATTTTAGTAAGAGACAATGTAGGTAGACACTAAAAAGAAGTGGGAGAAAGGAATGAAAGAGGATATTGATTCCTTGGTAAATAACCATACTTGGTATTTGGTTCAGTTTCCTCTAGGAAAATGAGCATTACAAAATAAATGAGCTTAGAAGTTGAAGGAAGAAGATGGAGGAAAAAATTGATACAAGGTTAGACTTGTTGTAAAGGGGTTTGCACAAAAGAAAGGTATATATTTTGATGAAATATTTTCTCATTTTGTTAAAATGACTTCAATTAGGACTATTTTAAGTCTTGTGGCACTAGAATACTTACATCTTGAACAATTATATGTAACGCCAACTTTTCTCCATGGGGATTTGGAGAAATATATTTATATGCAACAACTATAGGGGTATGAAGTCAAAGGGAAGGAAAATTTGGTATGCAGATTGAAGAAGAGTTTGTATGGCCTAAATAAAGCTCAAAGACAGTGGTATTTTAAGTTGGACATCTTTATGATAGAACAAGGTTATAGTAGATGCCATTTTGATCACTGTGTTTATTTTAAAAATCTAGAAAATGGAATCTATATTATCTTGCTATTGTATGTAGATGACATGCTTGTTGCAGAGTCTAATATGAAGGATATAAATGTGCTCAAGAAGAAATTAGCTAATTCATTTGCAATGAAGGAATTGGGTTCCGCAAAGAAAATCCTTGGTATGAGAATAACAAGAAACATAAAATTCCAAATTGACATTGTCTCAGGGTGAGTACATAGAGAAGGTGTTGGAGAGGTCTAGAATGCAGAATCCAAAACCAGTTAGTACACCTTTGGCCAACCATTTCAAATTAACTAAGGAAATGTGTCCCAAGACATAGGAGGATATAGAATACATGTCTAGGGTTCCTTATTCATCAGTAGTTGGAAGCTTGATGTATGCGATGGTTTGCAAAAGACCAGATATTTCACATGCAGTGGGAGTTCTGAGCAGGTATATGAAAAATAAAGGTAAAGAACATTGGGAGGAAGTAAAGTGGATTCCCAGGTATTTTTCAGGTACTTCTACTCATGCATTATGTTTTGGAGGTTTAGACACTTTTTTACAACCAAATGTTGATTCAGATATGGGAGGTGATAAAGATAGCAGGAGGAGAATCACATGGTATGTTTTTACTATAGTTGGAAAAATAGTAAGTTGGATTTCAAAACTGCAAAAGGTTGTTTCACTTTCAAAAAGCAGAAGCAAAGTATGTTGCTGCTACAAAGGCTAGTAAAGAAATGATTTGGTTACAAAGGTTTATGGAGGAATTGGGAAAGAAGAAGGATAACAACAGGTTGTACTGTGACAGTGAGAGTGCCATTCATCTTGAAAAGAAATCATCATTAAATTTGAATGCTAATCATATACAGATCAGGTACCATTTCATCTGATCCCTCTTGGAAGATGGACATTTGAAGTTGGAAAAGATACACACTAGCCAAAATCCTACAGAGATGTTAACAAAGGGAGTAACCAGGGAGAAACTAAGTTCCTTCTCAGTTTCAATTGGTCTTCAAGAATGAAGGTGAAGATGAGAAATTTTTCAGGTCCAAGAAGGATCATATTCCAACAAATACAACAACGATGGAGTTGTTGAGATCACTATCCAAGTGGGAGATTGTTGGTTGTGGAGCCTGATTATCTTCCTAATTCAGAGGATTTTATTTTTAGTCATGTCTATACTGCATAAAGCATTTTCACCCTGGAATAATGTACACTCCTCCATGCAGAGGAGTGCAGGGGGTTATTCCCCCCTCTGTGGGGTCTGGTGGCAGGCGAGCCCTAAAATGAAAAATTTCCTTGTAAATGTATATTGTAATTTCATAGTAAATATAGACCATTCATCATAAGGTCCCAGATCTGATGGTAGAAGTTATGTTAGGGTTTTTTTTCCCTAGATGGAAACCCTCTTTTATGAGGGAAATGTATTGCAGCTATATATCATTTTTGTGAATATTGTATTCTTAGTGAGAATACTATGAGAGAAAGAAGAGGAAGTTATAGCAGGTGTGTTATAGGTTGTATCCCTTCATTTATTGGATAATAATTAAGGAAGGGCATCACGATTTCTATGGTGGACATAGCCCACACTAGGTGAACCACGTATATATGTGTCTCTATTGTATTGTGTATATTTTGTGTTTTAATTACACATTTGTTTCATTTTATTGCTTTGTGATCCTATTTTTCTTGTAGGAAAGGGGGCAATGATCCTCAGATAGGGTCAAAACCTTAAGGAAAAAGATTTTATTTTGACCTTCAAGTGATATATTTTTCTTCCAACTTGTCTAGGGAACATGACAAGTACTCCCACATGGTCATGAATTTGTGACACTTAATAAAGAGCATGCAACACTTAATAAAGTGCATACGATGCTTAGTAAGGTGCATATGACACTTGATAAAGTGCATGTGAGACTTAGTGAGGTGCATAAAACACTTGATAAGGTTCATACGCCAATTTATAAGATGAACATGAGACTTGTGAAATGTAGTAGAATGTGATACATAAGTGCAACACTTAGTAGAATGCGATATATAAGCGCAACAATTAGTAGTGTGGGAATTTTGTGTCTAACAGAGGCCCCCTAAAGTGCGAGGTCAGAATAAAAGATGATGGTTGAAACACTTCACAAAAATATCCATGTGAGAGTGTTGGAATATAAGACCTAGAAAAAATATACAAAGAAACATCAAACAACATATATGTATCATCTTTGAGGTAGGCATACCCATGCTCGGAATAAATAGACTCAAGGCATGGTTGTCAACCAATACACTGAGGATCCATGAAAGAACTGACTAAAGAGATGGCCAACAAAGATACAATGTTGATCCATATTTCCATGACTCAATTAGGTTGTAGCCATGAAATAATACACAGTGGAGCTACGATATGACAAAACATAGCCACAAACCAATACAAAGTAGATATATGTGACAACATATATATCAGTGAGATTATCAACATGATGACCATATCGAAATCTTCCAATTACTCAGACAATCTCCATCATAACCTGGATAAGGCACGTAACAGAGGTGCATTCATAGGGTCTTCGTCCCAATCCTAATGCAGTATGATTCTAGCGACTTGAATAGATGTTATGATGTAAAACATGATAGGGATGCAACTAGAGTGTGCAAGGAGTATGAGATTGCATGTTGGTTTTCCCTTATAGTTCTAGGCAGATGTTGTAGATACTATTTTTTACTTAATAAACATAAGACCTTCAAGCTCATTGGATAGTAAAATTCTAGAGGAGGCATGGACAGGTAAAAGGGAAAACTATTCTTTTTTGAATACTTTCAGTTGTGAAGCATTTGTCCATATTGATAAAGAAAATAGAACAAAGCTTGAGGCAAAATCCAAGTAGTGTACCTTTATTGGATAAGGTGTTAATGATTTTGGTTATCCCTTATGGGATTATAAAAATCACAAAATCATTAGGAGTATAGATATCATATTCAATGAGAAGGTCATGTACAAAGATCAATTGTAGGGAAAGAAACAGCAAAAATAAAAACCATAATACATAGTGCTTGATGAGATAACTGAAATAGAAATTCCAAAGGAACCATAAAATCAAAATATACAACAAGACGAGCACCAAGTACATCAAACTACTGCAAGTGTTGTTAGAAGGTCTACCAGGTTAAGTAGACCCTCTGAACGATACTCTCCTTCATTGTAATATTTATTTTTGACTGATTCTAGTGAACCATAATGTTATGAAGAGACAATGTAGGTAGACACTAAAAATAAGTGGGAGAAAGGATTGAAAGAGGAAATGGATTCCCTGGTAAATAAACAAACTTGGGATTTGGTTCAGTTTCTTGTAGGAAAAAGAGCATTACAAAATAAATGTGTTTACAAGTTGAAGGAAGAACATGGAGGAACAAAGCGATACAAGGATAGACTTGTTGTAAAAGGGTTTGCACAAAATAAAGGTATAGATTTTGATGGAATATTTTCTCTTGTTGTTAAAATGACTTCAATTAGGTCTATTTTAAGTCTTGTGGCAATAGAAGATTTACATCTTGAACAATTAGATGTAAAAATAGATTTTCTCCATGGGGATTGTGAGGAATAGGTTTATATGGACAAACCACAGGGGTATGAGGTCAAAGGGAAGGTAAATTTAGTATGTAAGTTGAAGAAGATATTGTATGGCCTAAAGAAATCTCCAAGGGAATGGTATTTGAAGTTTGATATGTTTATGACAGAACAAGGTTATAGTAGATGTCATTCTGATCACTATGTTTATTTTAAAAATCTAGAAAATGGAAGCTATATTATCTTGTTATTGTATGTAGATGACATGATTGTTGCAGTGTATAATATGCAGGATATAAATGTGCTCAAGAAGAAATTAGCTAATTCATTTGCGATGAAGGATTTAAGTGGTACAAAGAAAATCCTTGGTGTGAGAATAACAAGAGATAGGAAAAATAGAAAATTGACATTGTCTCAGGGTGAGTACATAGAGAAGGTGTTGGAGGGGTTTAGAATGTTGAATACAAAACCAGTAAGTACACCTTTGGCCAACCATTCCAAATTAAATAAGGAAATATGTCCCAAGAAATAGGAGGAGATAGAATACATGTCCAGGGTTCCTTATTCATCAACAATTGGCAGCTTGATGTAGGTGATGGTTTGCACAAGATCAGATATTGCACATGCAGTGGGAGTTGTGAGTAGGCATATGAAAAATCCATGTAAAGAAAATTGGGAGGTAGTAAAGTGGACTCTCAGGTATTTGAGAGGTACTGATACTCATGCATCATGTTTTAGAGGTTTAGAAATTTTTTTGTAGGGATATGTTGATTCATATATGGTAGGTGATAAAGATAGAAGGAGGAGAACCATAGGGTATGTTTTTACTATAGGTGGAAAAATAGTAAGCTAGATTTCAAAACTGCAAATGATTGTTTCACTTTCAACAATAGAAGCAGAGTATGTTTCTTCTACAAAGGCTAGTATATAAATTATTTGGTTACATAGGTTTATGGAGGAATTGGGAAAGAAGTAGGAGAATAAAAGGTTTTACTGTGACAATGAGTGTTCCATTCATGTTGCAAAGAACTCAACCTTTCATTTTAATTCTAAGAATATACAACTCAGGTACCATTTCATACGATCCATCTTGGAGGATGGACATTTGAAGTTGGAAAAGATACACACTAGACAGAATCCTGCAGACATGTTACCAAAGGGAGTAACCAGGGAGAAACTGAGCTCCTGCTCAGTTTTAGTTGGTCGTCAATCTTGAAGGTGAAGATGAGAAATTTTCTAGGTCCAAGAAGGATCATAGTCTAGCATATACAATAGCGATGGATTTGTTGAGATCAATCTCCAAGTGGGAGATTGTTGGTTGTGGAGCCTGATGATCTTCCTGATTCAGAGGATTTCGTTTTGAACTGTGTTTATACTCCATGAAGACTTTACACCCTGGAAGAATGTACACTCCTCCACGCGGAGGAGTGTAGGGGGCCCATCACTCGGGATGGGGGGATCAGGGAAGGAAAAAATGCCTTGTAAATGTATATTGTAATTTCATATTAAATATGGACTGTTCATTATAAGTTGGCATATCTAACAGTAGAAGTTATCTTAGGGATTTTTTCCCTAGAAGGAAACCCTCTTTTATGAAGGAAATGTATTACAGCTGTGTATCATTTTTGCGAATCTTGTATTGTGAGTGAGGATACTATGATAGAAAGAAGAGGAAGTTACAACGAGTATGTTGTAGGTTTTGTCCCTTCATTTGCTGGATAATAATACAAGAAGGACCTGCAAAATTCTCTAGTGGATGTAGCTGACACTGGGTGAACCACGTATACTTGTGTCTCTATTATATTGTGTATCTTCTATGTTTAATTTCTACATTTGTTTTATTTTATTTCTCTACGATCCTATTTCTCCAACAACTGGTATCAGAGCGAAAGGTAACTCACAGGAAAAGAGGGTTCATAATTCAAGTGGGAACAATGACGGAGATGGAAATTTTAGGGTCGAGAAATTTAACAGCCAAAGCTACCATTTATGAAAGATGCAGATGGAAGATTATTTATATCAGAAGGATCTATTCCTACCGTTGGGTGGAATAAAAAATAATTTGATGGCCATGAATGATGAAGAATGGGAGGTTCTTTACAGAAATGCACTAGGAATGATACGATTGAGCCTAGCAACCTCAATGGATTTAAATATTTTGAAAGAAAAGACAACGAAGGAGATAATGGATGCATTGGCTAAACTGTATGAAAAACCCTCAATGTCCAATAAGTTATTTCTAATGAAGAGATTATTTAATATGAATATGTCAGAAGGTGTGTCTGTTGCAAATCATTTAAATGAATTTAATTTGGTTACTAATCAACTAAGTTTTGTAAAAGTGGACTTTGATGATGAGGTCAAGGCTCTTCTAATCTTGTGTTGATTGCCAGAAAGCTGAAATGGCTTGGTCATGGCTATAAGTAACTCTGTCTCTGGTTCAAACACTCTAAAATTTGATGATGGTGTTGGTGTTATCATTAGCAAGGAAATGCGACGAAAAATCACAGGCGAGACATCAGGTAATGTGTTAAACATGGAGAACAGGGGAAGAAAAAAGGATAGAGGAAAGGGATCAGGGAACCGCGAGAATTCTAGGAAGGGAATATCCAAATCCAAACTTGGAAATATAGAGTGTTGGAATTGTGGAAATAAAGAATATCCGAAGAAAGAATACAGATCTCCAAAGAAGCAAAAAGATGGACAACAAGAGAAAAATCAGGAAGCAAATGTAGTAGGTGATGTGTTACAAGATTCTTTGATTCTTTCTGTAGATAGTATTTATGAGTCTTGGGTATTAGATTCAGGGAAATCATTTTATTCTAGACCCCATAGGAAACATTTTCTATATTATGTTTACGGTGATTTTGGACAGGTTAATTTGGGTGATAATGCACCATGCAAAATTGTTTGAATGGTAAAGGTAAAAACAAAACAAAGGAATGGAAACCAATGGTTTTTGAAAGAGGTAAGAGATGTTCCAGATCTAAGGAAAAATCAAATTTCAACAAGGAAGTTGGAAAGTGAAGGTTGTATATCCATATTTATAGATAAGGTGTGGAAGATCACCAAAGGATCATTGGTGATAGAAAAAGGAGGGAAGGTAGGTACATTGTATTTATGTACTGGTAATATTGACTCTTCTATCTCTTTAGCTTCTACAAGATTGGATACAACACTATGGAATCATAGGCTTGGACACATGATTGAGAAGGGGATGTAGATACTTCACAAAAGAAATTTGTTGCTAGATCTTAAACAAATTGATTTGGATATCTGTGAGGATTGTGTCTATGGAAAAAAAAAAAAGTGAGATTTCTCACAGTTGGAAAAGAAAATAAGAGTGAAAGGTTAGATCTTTTTCATACCGATGTATGGGGACCAATTCAAGTATCATCTCTCGGTGTCTCTCATTATCATGTTACTTTTATTGATTATGCAACCAGAAAAACTTGGGTTTATTGCATTCGACAAAAATATGATGTTTTTAATACTGTTAAGAAATGTAAAGCTTTTGTTAAGAATGAGACAGGAAAAAGGTTGAAGTGTCTTAGATCAAACAATGGAGGTGAATATTGTAGAAATGATTTTGATGATTATTTTTCATACCATGGGATTCGTAGAGAGAAGAAAATTCCATAAACACCACAAATAAATGGTGTGTCGGAAAGGATGAACGGGACAATCATGGAGCGTGCAAGGAGTATGAGATTCCATGCTGGTTTTCCCTTACAGTTCTAGGAATATGATATATACATTGTTGTTTACTTTATAAAAAAATGACCTTGAATCTCTTTGGATGGTAGAATTCCAGAGGAGGCATGTACATGTAAAAAGGTTAACTATTATTTTTTTAATACTTTCGGTTGTGAAGCATTTGTCCATATTGATAAAGAAAATAGAACAAAGCTTGAGGCAAAATCCAAGAAGTGTACCTTTATTATATATCGTGTTAATGATTTTGGTTATCTCTTATGGGATTATGAAAATCAAAAAATCATTAGGATCATAGATTTCATATTCAATGAGAAGGTCATGTATAAAGATCAGTTGCAGGGAAAGAAAGAGGAAAAATAAAAACCAGAATACATGGTGCTTGATGAGATCAGTGAAATAGAAATTCCAAAGGTAACAGAAAATCAAAATGTACAACAACAGGAGAAATAGGTACCTCAAACTCTTGCAAGTGTTGTTAGAAGATCTATGAGGTTAAGTAGACCCCCTAAATGATACTCTCCTTCATTGTATTATTTATTGTTGTCTGATTCTGGTGAACCAGAGTGTTATGAAGAGGCAATGGAAGTAGACACTAAAAAAATGTGGGAGCAAGGAATGAAAGAAGAAATGGATTCCATGGTAAATAACCAGACTTGGGATTTGGTTTAGTTTCCTGCAAGAAAAAGAGCATTACATAATAAATGGGTTTACAAGTTGAAGGAAGAAGATGGAGGCAAAAAGCGGTACAAGGCTAGACTTGTTGTAAAGGGGTTTGCACAAAAGAAAGGTATATATTTTGATGAAATATTTTCTCACATTGTTAAAATGAATTCAATTAGGACTATTTTAATTCTTGTGGCAGTAGAAGATTTACATATTGAACAATTAGATGTAAAAACAACTTTTCTCCATGGGGATTTGGAGGAAGAGATTTATATGCAGCAGCCACAGGGGTATGAGGTCAAAGGGAAGGAAAAAATGGTATGCGGGTTGAACAAGAGCTTGTATGGCCTAAATAAAGCTCCAAGGCAGTGGTATTTGAAGTTTGATAGGTTTATACCATGACAAGGTTATAGTAGATGTCATTCTGATCATTGTGTTTATTTTAAAAATTTAGAAAATGGCAGCTATATTATCTTGGTGTTGTATGTAGATTGAATGCTTGTTACAAGGTATAATATGAAAGATATATATGTTCTGAAGAAGAAGTTAGCTAATACATTGTCTTAGGGTGAGTACATAGAGAAGCTATTGGAGAGGTTTAGAATGCAGAATGAAAAACCAATTAGTACACCTTTTGCCAACCATTTCAAATTAACTAAGGAAATGTGTCCTAAGACACAAGAGATGGAATACAGGTCCAGGGTTCTTTATTTATTAGTAGTTGGAAACTTGATGTATGTGATGGCTTGCACAAGACCAGATATTGCACATGCAATGGGATTTGTGAGAAGGTATATGAACAATCCAGGTAAAGAACATTGGGCTGCAGTAAAGTGGATTCTTAGGTGTTTGAGAGGTACTTCTACTCATGCATTATGTATTTGAGTTTCAGATAATGTTCTACAGGGATATGTTGTTTCAGATATGGCAGATGATAAAGATAGCAGGAAGAGCACCACCGGGTATGTTTTTACTATAGGTGGAACAACAATAAGTTGGATTTCAAAACTGCAAAAGGTTGTTTCACTTTCAACAAAAGAAGCAGAGTATGTTGTTTCTACAAAGGCTAGTAAAGAAATGATTTAATTACAAAGGTTTATGGAGGAATTGGGAAAGAAGCAGGAGAATAACATGTTGCACTATGATAGTGAGAGTACCATTCATATTGAAAATAAATCAACCTTCCATTCGAAGAATAAGAATATATAGCTCAAGTACCATTTCATTCAATCTGTCTTGGAAGATGGAAATTTGAAGTTGGAAAAGATACACACTAGCCATAATCCTACAAACATGTTAAAAAAGGGAGTAACCGGGGAGAAACTGAGTTCTTGCTCAGTTTGAGTTGGTATTCAAGCATGAAGGTGAAAATGATATATTTTCCAGGTCCAATAAGGATCATAGTCCAATAGATACAACAATGATGGAGTTGTTGAGATCAGTCTCAAAGTGGGAGATTATTGGTTGTGGAGCCTGATTCTCTTCCTAATTCAAAGGCTTTTGTTTTCAACCATTTTTATACTCCATGAAGACTTTAAACCCCGAAATAATGTACACTCCTCCATGTGGAGAATTCCAGGGGGTCATCCCCTAGGATGGGGTTTCGAGGGCAAGTGGGACCCCGGTGGGGGTTGGGAGGCGAAGTCCCCGAAGGAAAACTTTCCTTGTAAATGTATATTGTAATTTCATAATAAATCTAGGTCTTTCATTATAAGGGTGTAGACCTGTCTGTAGAAGTTATTTTAGGGTTTCTTTTATCAGGGAAATGTTTTGCGACTATGTATCATTTTTGTGAATATTGTGTTCTGAGTGAGGAGACTCTGAGAGAAAGAAGAGGAAGTTACAATGGGTGTGTTGTAGGTTGTATCCCTTCATTTTTTGGATAATAATAAAGCAACGACCTAGAAATTTCTTTGGTGGACGTATCCCACACTGGGTGAAGCACATATATCTGTGTTTCTATTGTATTGTGTATATATTGTGTTTTATTTCCACATTTCTTTTATTTTATTGCTCTGTGATCCTATTTTTCCAACAATTGGTATCAGAGAAAAAGGTAACTCGCAAGAAAAAAAGTTTCCTAGTTTGAGTGGAAGCAATGGCGGAGGATGGAAAGTTTAGGGTCGAGAAATTCAACAGTCAAAACTAGCATTTATGGAAGATGCAGATGGAAGATTATTTATATTAGAAGGATCTATTCCTACCATTGGGTGGAATAACAAAGTATTCGATGGCCATGAAGGACAAAGAATGGGAGGTTCTTGACAGAAAGGCACTAGGGACGATATGACTGAGCCTCGCAGCATCGATGGATTTCAATATTTCGAAAGACAAGACAATGAAGGAGTTGATGGATGCATTGGATAAATTGTATGAAAAACCCTCGGCGTCCAATAAGGTATTTATAATGAAGAGATTATTTAATATGAAGATGTCAAAAGGTGGGTCTGTTATAGATCATTTAAATGAATTTAATATGGTTACTAATCAACTAATTTCTGTAAAAGTGGACTTTGATGATGAGGGCAGGGCTCTTCTAATCTTGTGCTTATTGCTAGAAAGATGGAATGGATTTTTAATGGATGTAATTAAGTCTGTGTTAGATTCAAACACTCTAAAATTTGATGATATTGTTGGTGTTATCCTTAGCAAGGAAATGAGACGGAAAATCACAGGTGAGACATTAGGTAATGCGTTAAACACGGAGAACAGGGAAAGACAAAAGGATAGAGGAAAGGTTTCATGGAACCACGAGAATTCTAGGAAGGGAAGATCCAAATACAGACTTGGAAAGATAGAGTGCTAAAATTTTGGAAAGAAAGGGAATATGAAGAAAGACTGTAGAGATCCAAATAAACAAAGAGATGGAGAACAGGAGAAAAATTAGGAAACAAATGTAACAACTGATGTGTTACAAGATGCTTTGATTCTTTTTGTAGATAATATTTCCAATTCTTGGGTAGTAGATTCAGGGGCTTAGTTTCATGCCACACCCCGTAGGAACATTTTCTAGATTATGTTCAAGGTGATTTTGGACATATTAATTTGGGTGATGATGCACCATGCAAAATTGTTGGAATGGGAAAGGTAAAAATAAAGAAAAGGAATGGAAACTAATGGTTTTTGAAAGAGGTAAGACATGTTCCAGATCTAAGGAAAAATAAAATTTCAACAAGGCAATTTTTAAGTGAAGGTTGTATATCCATATTTACAAATAAGGTGTGGAAGGTCACCAAAGGATCATTGGTGATAAAAAAGGAGAGAAGGTAGGTTCATTATATTTATGTACTGGTAATACTGACTCTTCTATCTATTTAGATTATACAAGAGTGGATACAACATTGTGTTATCATAGGTGATCCAGATGGATATCAGTTGCCACCCACCTTTTCCAACTGGCTCAAAAAAGTTTTCTGGCAATTTTGACAATTTACTATTTTTAGCAGTTTTAACTTACGGGCCATTTTGAGGGCCCAAATGAAGGTTTTTGGAGATATAGCTTCTAAATTATAACCAAATGCATGATTTATCTCCCAAAATGAATCTCCTCGATGATACCTTTCCAACAGGCTATCATACGCCTAAAATAGAGATTGTATGCAAAAGTTACGACCTCAGGAAGTTGATGTTCTAACTTACCCAAACGGGACCAACATGACCTTTGGCGCTTCATCTCCTAGGGTTAGGTTGTTGGATGTTTAGGGTTTTTGACATTCTGGTTTATTGTAAAAAGGCCTTTAGAGCCTCATTGTAATCATCTTCTTGCGAATGTGAGTAGCCATCACATATCTTCTCAGAGATAAGCTGCCACCATTCTTGTGAGTCTTTCACTCTATATTTTTATAGTCTCTATACATTTATTTCATTAATAGAAATCATGTATTACTGTATATCTATGTTTATGATTGCATCTTAGACACATTTTTGTTATATTATTGAATATCTGCGATATCTCCGTGCATTTCTTTATTATATCTCCACTCTCATTTCGTGCCGAAAATAATCCGGATCAATAGGCTTGGACACATGAGTGAGAAGGGGATGTAGATACTTCACAAAGAAAATTTGTTTCCAGAACTTAAACAAATTAATTTGGATTTCTTTGAGCATTGCATTTATGGAAAACAAAAGAGATTCATATTACTCAGAATTGGAAAAGAAAAGAAGAGTGAAAGGTTAGAGCTTGCAGATATATATGTATGGGGAGCATATCAGGTATGATATCGTGTTGGCTCTCATAATTATGATACTTTTATTGATGATGCAACTAGAATAAATTAGGTTTATTTCATTCAACAAAACTCTGATGTTTTTGATACTTTTAAGAAATGGAATGATTTGGTTGAGAATGACACATGTAAGAGGTTGAAGTGTCTCAGATAAGACAATGGAGGTGAATATTGTACAATGATTTTGATGACTATTTTTCATACCATGTGATTCATAGAGAGAAGACAGTTCTAGGAACACCACAAGAAAATGGTGTGTTCAAAAGGATGAACAAGACAACCATGGAGCATGCAAGGAGTATGAGATTGCATGATGGTTTTCCCTTACAGTTCTGGGAATATGTTGTAGATATTGTTATTTAATTAATAAACATAGGACCTTCAAGCTCTTTGGATGGTATAATTCTACAGGAGGCATGGACAGGTAAAAAGGTAAACTATTCTTTTTTGAATACTTTAAGTTGTGAAGCATTTGTCCATATTGATAAAGAAAATAGAACAAGGCTTGAGGAAAATTCCAAGAAGTGTACCTTTATTGGATACGGTGTTAATGATTTTGGTTATCTCTTATGGGATCATGAAAATCACAAAATCATTCGGAGTAGAGATGTCATATTCAATGGAAATGTAATGTAGAAAGATCAGTTGTAGGGAAAGAAAAACGAAAAAGAAAAACCATAATACATAGTTCTTGATGAGATCATTGAAATAGAAATTCTAAAGGTACCAGAAAATCAAAATGTACAACAACAGGAGAAACAAGTACCTCAAACTCATGCAAGTTTTGTTAGACTATCTACTAGATTAATTAGACCCCTTGAACGATACTCTCCTTCAGTTCGATTACCGAGAGGGGTGGTGAATCAATAATGGAGAAATTTAACCCTTTTTAACCATATAATCCAAGTTTTATATCAATGTAGCATTATCATCCAATAACTGCAGAGTAAATAAGCAATGAACAAATAAACAATCATGCACATACATAGTACATCAATGTTTTACGTGGAAACCCAAAGCGGGGAAAAAAAAATGTTTTTTCTTATATGTCTTGAAGAATTACATTCATTGGAAGCACCAACTTCCTTGTTTTTCCAGTTGTAACTAGAAGGAAGCTCCAATCCCCTAGTTTCTCAGGCTACAACCTGAGGAAAGCTCCAAATCCCCAATTCTCTGGCTACAACAAGAAGAAGGCTACAACCCCTTATGTTGTCCATCTACAACCGAAAGGTGGCTACAACCACCTATCCTTGCCTCGTCCAACCACCTTAGTGTATAAGTAGAATGATGGAACCACTATTACACTATCACTGTGAGATATAATGTTGTAAACTTGTACCAATCAACCTGTGATCAATCTGTACCATAAAAATTTGAATCAACCATGCACCAACCTATACCTCAACCTATAATCAATCTATACCATAAACAAGTGCATCAATTGTTGGCTGTGGAGCCTGATTATCTTCCTGATTTATAGGTCTTTTACTTTCAGCTGTGTTTATACCCCATGAAGTATTTACACCCCAAAAGTATGTACACTCTTCCAT